>FTPT01000334.1:0-36177 GCA_900156845.1 Coprinopsis strossmayeri | reverse complement strand
ACATTTTCATGCTTTCATTGAAACCACTCCACACTTTGCATCAAAGAAAGAAGGGATGGCATTGGGAACACAGGGCGGGGGACTTTAAGTGACGGGTGGGTGGGGTGTGACAGCAACGCGTGATGTCACGCGTCCGTCACACTCATGTAATTGTTCAAAAAGTTCAAAAATAATGAATAAATAAATTTCGAGTGAAATTCTTTGAAGGAAAAGCAAAGCGGGGAGGCGAAGGTGTGTTGTCGAGCGTGAGATATGCAACAGATATGACGCCATTGACCCGACGCGGCGGAGGTCTTTGGTGCCCCTGTCCGTTTTGGGCTCGAGCTCCGAGGTTGGTATGCAGGTGAGCTTAGTTTACCGGGAGAAGAGTTTTTACAGTGCGCTTGTTTTAGAAGGGAAGAGCTTAAGCGTACGCTTAGTTTAGCAAGAGAACAGCTTCGAAGCTTTGATCTTCGCCACTTTGAAGGGTCGATTGGTCAGAAGGCCCGCCCGCGATCCTTCCGCCGTCCGTTGCTGGGCGGATTCCAAGTGCGAACACGCAGATCGACTTTTTGTGTCTTGGATGTATATTTAGTGCTGTTCTCATCATGTAAAGAATTGGTTCCATTGCGTCTTCATCATATCGAACCATGTACTAATCGATATCATTCATGATTCATCGCATCAAAACTCTGCCAAATAAATGGACGTCTTCCTCTCACACGAACCGATGAGATTTTTCCATTAGAAAGGCTATTAATATTTACGTTCGTATATGTATAGGTGTATACGATATATGCGGCCTCAATTCCGCATCCTAGACCACCTTCGACAGAAGCGAGTGAGAAGGTTTGTGGGGATGGAACATGGAGTAGATGATTGATAGGGGAGTGGAGGAGAGAAGGAAGGAAAGGCGTGCTTTTGGAGCCCGAAACACGCGTTCAACATTGAGCTAGATGGTGTACAGCCCCTTGTGTGGTTGGTCTCATGGGTGAGAGAGGGATGCGATGCGGGGGGTGAGTGGGATGTGGGAGAGGAAGGGAGGGAAGTGTAGGGCGTGATTTGAGTACGGAGTTGAGAGTAGAGCACATGAAGGCGTTCTTGAGCGAGATCCAGTAAAGGAAGGGAAGGGAAGAGGGGGAAGGATGTGATGGATGCTTGAGGTGTTCTTGATTGGTGTTCCGCTTCGGTCTTGTCATTATTGTTGCTGCTACGGTAAGGCGGTGTTGGTGTATGAACATGAGTCTAGGCCGGAGCGACGAGGGACGAGTTTAGAAAATGCTGAGCTTGGTTCTTGGTTTGGCTGGAGAAGATCTCAGCGCTCAGGTGCGAACTTTGAACTTTGGATCGATCGATGCTTCTTGTGGTGTATGGATACGTAGGATGCCTGGACGAGAGGGTATACTAAGCTCAAGTACTCGGGATCGATAAACTCTAGACTAAATGTATACTTGGAGGTGGTGATGAATGGTACTGACGAAAAGAGGGAATAACGTCATGCTTGGCTATGGATCGAGGGTATCGGTACCGGACGCGGAAGTGTTGGACCGACCGACCGGCCGATCTTGTATAGATTATGACTAATAAAGCTTAGCTTATCTCGTTGCTTTTGTTACCAACCCAACCATTCCTCTTTTGTCCCCCCGTTCGACACGTTTGTTGGCTGATTGGTTGGGCTAGAACTCGAAGGTGAGCAAGCAAGATTGGGGGGGAGATATGGACCGTGTGCTGACTTTCCGACGATCTTCGCCTTATCAATGCCGTCATATTAGGAAACAAAAGAAGACTTGAAATTAACGGCAAGGCAAGCGTTATCGATCTTCCGTCCTCTCTGCCATCCACGCTCCCATCCAACATCGCGATTGGAGAGAGACTCTAGTGTTATCCCATACATTTTTACAAGACGATTTTTCCAGACTACGCCACGATGGCCGCTCCAGGCCCCCCCCTCCTCCCTCAAGCCTTGACCCCAACCTCCTCAACCACCACACCCCGCGACCCATTCTACACCCACCTCATCGCCTTGCTCTCCATCTACGAAATGGGCCCTTACCCTGGTGCGACCGTGCCCGTACCCCGTTATAGCGGTCCTAGCGGTTGGGAGACGGATCAGATTTTGAGGAGTTTGGGCGTGGTGGCGAAGAGGATGTGGGTTGCGGAGGAGCGGGTGAGGCAGTTTGCGGTTGGTTCCGGGTTGAATGGGGAGGGGAGTGCGGAGAGGGATGAGAAGCGGCTTGGGTTAGGTGCGACGACGGACCTGGCGCCGTGCACGCCGCTTGTGTCCACCGCCGGTGCACGCGAGTTTAGAGATGCCGCCAACGTGAACGGTGGAACGCAAGATCAGGCTATGCAGACCGGTACACTCTTCTTTGTTCACGTCTTTTGTGGGAGAGAGCTCATCCTCGTTTTCTCGTTCACAGGTTACCCTTTCGCCGCCCCGTCCTCGCTCGACTCGTCTTCACCCCCTATGACCCTCTCTTCCGACGCTCTCTCCACTCAGTCTCAGTACGGACGGACGGGTCATTTGTCACCTGATCCTTCTATTTCGAGTGTTGCTGGAAGTCGTGGTCCGTATTTATTCTTTGTAAAGGAGATGGAAACGCTGACGATGAGTATAGGATATACGGACCAGGCTTATAATCATGGCCATTATCATCGGTGTGGCGCGTGTGGGCAGTATGTGATGGATGGAGGTCTGAATACCAATGTGGGCACCACGGGTACGTTGTTGGATCCTGGGTATAGTGTGAACGGTGCGTTCTGTTATTTTTTCTATCCACTCGTCGTTGACATCACCCCCACTAAGACCCCCTGTCCTCGGAAGAATCGTCCCCGCTTTCGGCCACCGAAGAACTCAAGCTCCTCAAAGCCCAAGTCCAAGACGTCGCACGTGTGTGCAATGCGGTTGCGAGAGGTGATTTGAGTCAGAAGATTACTGTTCCTGTTCAGGTGAGTGGGAGTCGCGGGCGTCAAATAAACGATACGACGGAACGCGACCTGATCTAATCCGTTGCCTCTATTTTCGTACAGGGCGTGGTGATGGTTCAACTTAAAGATGTTATCAATGGGATGGTGGATAAGCTTGGACAGTTTGCGAAGGAGGTGACGAGGGTGAGTCAGGAGGTTGGGACTGAAGGGTGAGTCTTTCTTTGTGGTGGAGAGCATTTGGTTATATCCCCACTACAGCAAACTCGGAGGCCAAGCGCTCGTGTTGGACGTTGAGGGGACGTGGCGCGAGTTGACGGGAGTTGTGAACAAGTTGGCTGCTAATTTGACCAACCAGGTTCGTTCGTTCTTCAAGTTGCACAGAGGGTTCGACTGATGCACATAACAGGTTCGATCTATAGCTCTCGTCACGAAAGCGGTCGCGCTTGGAGATTTGTCGAAACAGATCGAGGTGGATGCGCGAGGAGAGATTTTGGATTTGAAGAATACGGTCAATGGCATGGTTGTCCGGTGAGTCTTTTTTTTTTTTGGTGTGAAAGATGGAAAAATGCGAATGCTGATTATAAACAAATAGGTTACGAGCTTTAGCGGCTGAAGTGACGCGTGTGACGCTTGAAGTTGGGTCGCAGGGAAAGCTTGGGGGCCAGGCGCATGTTCCGGATGTGGAGGGTGTGTGGTTTGAGTTGGTTAGGAATGTACGTGTCTGTCTCTCTCTTTACATCATTCCTTCGTCGTTTCTTCGCTTCGCTTTCGTTAGAACTCTTTCAAACAAACACCCTCCTCCTCGCTCCTCGCTGACGCTCCGCAGGTCAACAGGATGTGCTCGTCTCTCACTGATCAAGTGCGGAGCATTGCGATGGTGACGACTGCTGTTGCGCGTGGCGATTTGACCCAGAAGATTACGATCCAAGTCGAGGGTGAGATGAGTACTTTGAAAGGTACGTTCTCCCCCTACACACCCCTCTCTCTTATCGACCCGTGTTCACCACTTCACCCCGGCTACAGGAACCGTCAACTCCATGGTGGACCAGCTATCGGCATTTGCGAGTGAAGTCACCCGAGTGGCGCTCGAGGTGGGTACCCAGGGTATTTTGGGCGGTCAGGCGAGGGTTGAGGGTGTGCAAGGGACGTGGGCTGATTTGACGCGCAATGTCAACGTACGTTCTCTCTCTCTCTCTCTCTTTTTTTTTTTTGCGGGCCTCGTAGCGCCGTGAAGTGTTATTACTCTGGCGTTGACCTCGGACTAATGCACTCTGCTACATGCAGAAAATGGCCTCGAATTTGACTGACCAAGTTCGCTCGATCTCGGAGGTGACCAAGGCGGTTGCTGCTGGTGACCTCACGAAGCTTGTGAATGTGGACGTACAGGGAGAGATGTTGGATTTGAAGATGACGGTGAACAGCATGGTTTCTCAGGTGCGTTTTTTTTTGTTGTTGTTGTTGTGAGGTTTTGCAAGTCTGACTCTTTTGCGTATAGCTAAGCACGCTTGCGAATGAGGTGACGCGAGTTAGTTTGGAGGTTGGGACGGAGGGAATTTTGGGAGGGCAGGCTGATGTGCCTGGTGTTCAAGGGATGTGGAAGGTGCGTCTGTCGTCGTCGTCGTCGTCGTCCCTCATTCTCGTGAACGGCCGATGCTGACCGGACGTTTTGACAGGCTCTAACGGACAACGTGAATTTGATGGCGATGAACCTGACCAACCAAGTGCGGTCGATCGCGCAAGTGACGAAAGCTGTGGCTGGTGGTGACCTGACGAAGAAGATTGATGTGGATGCGCGCGGTGAGATTTTGGAGCTGAAGGATACTGTGAACGGGATGACGGCGAGTTTGAGCGTGTTTGCTGATGAGGTGACGAGGGTCGCCCGTGAGGTCCGTGGTTTGGGTGTGTCATGTTGGACTGGACTAAATTTGGTGTTTTGGATAGGTTGGAACGGAGGGAAGGCTTGGTGGACAGGCGCGTGTTACGAATGTGGGAGGTACTTGGAAGGATTTGACGGATAATGTCAATGTCATGGCGAATAACGTATGTGTTTTTTTTTTTTACGTGAGGGGTCGGGGTGCTGATACATAGCAACTTAGTTGACACTGCAAGTGCGAACGATTGCTGTTGCTACTGTGGGTACCCTCCGTTTATCTTTAGGACGAGTCGCTTACCTATCCCTCTTCCTTGCTTATCGAACGACCGACCGACCCAACGAACGATGACCACAGACCGCTGTAGCGCGCGGAGACCTCACAGCCAAGATCACAGGTGTATCCGTATCCGGCGAGATGCTGTCGCTCGTGAACACGATCAACGACATGATTGACCAGTTGGCGATTTTCGCGGCCGAGGTCAAGAAGGTTGCGCGCGAGGTCGGGACGGAGGGTAAGCTTGGTGTTCAGGCTGAGGTTGGAAATGTGCAGGGTATTTGGCAAGAGATTACGTGCGTCTTAACTAGCTCCTCTCGCTCTTAACTCGTACTGACGGACTGTCTTGTCTGCTCGTGATGTGTGCAACAGACTGTCCGTAAACACGATGGCGGGCAACTTGAAGACCCAAGTGCGAGGCTTTGCGCAGATCTCGGCTGCGGCGATGGACGGCGACTTTACGCGGTTCATTACTGTCGAGGCGTCTGGCGAGATGGACAGTTTGAAGACCCAGATCAACCAGATGGTGTTCAATTTGCGAGACAGCATCCAGAAGAATACTGCGGCGAGGGAGGCGGCCGAGTTGGCGAATAGGAGTAAGAGTGAGTTTTTGGCGAATATGAGTCATGAGATTCGGTGAGTCCTTTGTTGTTTGCAAGGGTATGGGACGGGACTGAGACGAGATGTGTAGGACGCCGATGAATGGGATTATTGGGATGACCGAGCTTACGCTCGATAGTGATCTGAATCGGTCGCAGAGGGAGAGCTTGTTGCTTGTTCATTCGCTTGCGCGGAGTCTGTTGTTGATCATTGATGATATTCTCGATATCTCGAAGAGTGGGTTTCTTTTCTTTCGATGGGCCTTGAACTCATCATTGTCGCGCCTTCTAGTCGAAGCTGGTCGTATGACGATGGAAGCCGTGACTTACTCTCTTCGCCAAACCGTCTTTGGCATCCTCAAGACGCTCGTCGTGCGCGCCTCGCAGAACAACCTCGACCTGACGTACGACGTCGAGCCCGACATCCCTGACCAACTCATCGGCGACTCGCTCCGGCTCCGACAAGTCATCACGAACCTCGTTGGCAATGCGATCAAGTTCACGCCGAGCAAGGTGAACCGTAAAGGCCAGGTCGCGCTGAGCACGCGCTTGTTGGCGATGGATGACCAGAGCGTGACGCTCGAGTTTTGTGTGACTGATACGGGTATCGGGATTGCGAAGGACAAGTTGAACTTGATCTTTGATACGTTCTGTCAGGCGGATGGGTCTACCACTCGAGTGCGTTTCTTCTTTCCTTTTGGGTGGGAACTAACGTTTGGATGCGCGTAGGAATATGGCGGAACGGGTCTTGGTCTGTCCATTTCGAAACGGCTTGTTTCGCTCATGCAGGGTAACATGTGGGTCGAGTCGGAGGTGTCAAAGGGCTCCAAGTTTTACTTCACCATCACGTCTCAAATCAACCACTCGAGTATGGAGGCGACGCTCAGCAAGATGCAGCCCTTTGTGAAGAGGACGATCTTGTTTGTGGATACGTTGAGGGATACGACGGGTGTGGTGAACCGCATCAAGGAGTTGAACCTGAGGCCGTTTGTCATACATGAAGTTAGGGAGGTCGCGGATAAGGAAAAGTGTCCGCATATTGACACGATTGTGGTTGATTCGTTGAATGTGGTGCGTGCCTCTTCTCTTTATTTGGTGTGCGTGTCTGACGTTGGGACATAGGTTGAGAGTCTCCGTGAACTTGAACATTTGCGGTATATCCCGATTGTGCTTCTGGCGCCCTCGTTGCCTCGTCTTAACTGTACGTCGGCTTGACTAGTTTTAACGTCAAGGTATTGACGCGGGTATAGTGAAATGGTGTCTCGACAACAGTCTCAGCTCGCAGATCACGACGCCCGTGAGCGCACAAGATCTTGCCTCCTCTCTCATCTCCGCCCTCGAATCGAACACCGTCAGCCCCGTCTCAGCGCCGAACGACGTGACATTCGATATCCTGCTCGCCGAGGACAACCTCGTGAACCAAAAGCTGGCCGTGAAGATTCTCGAAAAGTACGGGCATAGTGTTGAGATCGCGGAGAACGGCAGTCTGGCGGTTGATGCGTTTAAAGCAAGGGTTGCGCAGAACAAGCCGTTTGATATCATCTTGATGGATGTGTCCATGCCGTTTATGGGTGGCATGGAGGCGACGGAGTTGATTAGAAGTTATGAGATGCATAAGGGGTTGACGCCTACTCCGATTATTGCGCTTACTGCTCATGCTAGTGCGTATCTTTTTTTTTTTTCTTCAGTTCTGATAGGATGAGAGCTGACGGCGAGTAGTGATTGGGGATCGCGAGAGGTGTCTCCAGGCTGGTATGGACGATCATATTACCAGTACGTCTCTTTTCTTTTTACCTATCGTTTGGTGTGCTGAATAATGGGGTGTATAGAACCACTCAGACGAGGCGACTTGTTGAATGCGATCAACAAGCTTGCGGGTGCGAACCGGAAGGAGCCGCACCATCTTATGAGGCGTCCGCCTGCGATTGCGCCTGGACCATCGTATGCTTGACTCAGAGGCCGCATTTGAGATGTATTGGCCCTTGCATTTAGTTACGATACCTCGAGGCTGTGCCTCTTGACCCCAGTGTCTATTCCCCTCCTATATCTCGCAGCGCCCCTCGTCGCTGACCCATCTTTAGTATTCTAGTTTCTTGAATTAGTCGTCCATCCCGGTTACTTTTTTGTCCATATATCTTCCCACTTTACTACTCAAAGAATGATAGGATGAACTGTCGATGGTTTTCGTGTAGTTATATTCACTATGTCTCTCGATCGCGATTCGTGTACTATAGTCTAGCTATCAATCATGATTTCACGCCCTATCGTCGATACATCTTCTCACTCCATAATGCGTAGGTAAGTGTATCAAAAGAAAGCGATGGGATTCGGCTCGTTTCCAGTAATGCTCTGTCCCACATCCCAATGTTCGACAATACACGTCCCCTCGAAGCGGAACTTGTCGATGATGACTGCACCAGGGCTCGTCGGACTCGTCCGAGCACGATAGTGGACGATTCCGTAGCCTTCTCCGGCGAACGATTGGATTTTGTCGTATACGAGGTTCGGGTTGGCTTGGGCGGGGACTAGGACTGCCAGTGCGAATTCGCGGCCATTTTGGGCGTAAGGGTTGTGGTTGATGTACTCTCTGATGTAGTCATGAATCGTGATGAGCTCAAGTAATCTTAGAAGAAGGATGGCTTACCCTGGGATGTACCGATCGAACGCTAGTCGGACGTTCTTCTGTCCCGCGAACAAGTCTGCAAAATTGTGCATGACGGTTTGTTGGGCTGCTTGGAGTGCTTCGGGGGTACCGGTGAAGTTGGTTGTACATTCTGTGCCCGATACGGCGGCGATGAGGGATGTGATGAGCATGGACTGCACAAGACCCATGATTGGATGGATCGGCGTATAGCTATTAGTAAAATGGGGCCCTCGGAAGTAAATAAACAGATGTGTACTGAGATCTTATGTATAAATGGCGCAAGCTTCTTATCGATCCTGAGTAAAAGCGTAGTTTGCGTGGCCTTTGATAACTCGACATGCTGTGATGTTCTTGGTCTAACGTTATATCTCTTCGTTAAGAGGAAACCGCGCTTTGCAGGAGATTCTAAATCTCACCAACGTCTAAGAAGAGAACCTATCGGCGCGGCGGTGGGTGTTCTATTTATCCGCTTTGCGAGCCTGCCATATTACTCGAACCCCACGAGGTGCGGAGGCTACCGAAGGCCACAAACGTCCTTTCGCGCATAAATAAGTACCCCAACGCCGTCCCACACATCGGGTACCTATACACCCCAGTTATAGGTGCGGTACCCGCTGATATACAAGCCAATAGTCGATTCAAGGTCGTTGATCCAGCGGGGATGATCCAGCCTCCGTACTCATACTTAGAGACGCATCCCGTCCGACTCATACCTGATTCCTTTAATGGTGACCAATGAAAACAAAAATAATATCGACTTGAAATGCTTCTGGTTGTGGAAATTGCCCACCTCTAAGTAAGCACCTGAAGCTCATCTGAGATGACCGTACGTCACATGTCATCATCCTGCCGAATTCGGTCCGTGTAAGTTCCGCTGGCCTCAGGGAGGGCTTTCGTCGGACGACATATAGGAGAGGATGTAAATAAAAGGCATCTGTCCAATTTTGCTTTTTGCATACTATCTCATAAGGGAGTCGTATATTGCGTCTCCTACTTCATCGGTCCTAATAGTCCAGTGACATATGACAATGGGGTTAGCTTTACGGTTGAGAAACTCACCGGTGTCTGAGAGGAGGACGTCTATTGGCACGGTTTGATGAGAAGAGGAATCTCGCGCGCTTATAGCACTTGAACGGTTGCATGGGTATCTCCGAGCCACTCGAGATGGTCGGTGCAGATGCGATACAACCTTACTGCCACCTCTTAGAAGGTACATGGAGTCAATTAGCAGAGTCCTGATACGACATTGAGATTCGAGGTCTTAGATTCAGCGGGGATGATGCAGCCTCCGTACTCATACTCGGAGACGCATCCCGTCCAATCTATGCCTAATTCTCTTAACGGTGACCAGGGAAGACGAAAACAGTAGCGATTAAAACAAAAATTGATAGCCCCAAATACAATCCACATAGCCACTAATATCTGAAGTTATAATACAGAATCCGAGTCAGATTAGATATATAGAGGGAGTTGAGCATTGAAGGGACGGTCCAATTACTTCTGGTTCTAGACATTACCTAGCTACGAGTATGCACCTGAAACTCCCCCGAGACCCGTACAACATTACCCATCCCTTCCAACGGCTTCAGTTGGTCTTCGTCTCTTCAACGACCCACTTTACCGGTTCCCCGGAATGAGCAGTACCGACCAGCATGACCTCCAACATTCTGAGCATGGTTGACTTCCCAGTCTCGCTTACTTTGTGATGGTGATTGAACAGAAAGGTCAAATGGCGGAGAGGCTATTGGGATGGATGAGATAATGGTATAGCTTTTCGGAGAGAAAAAAAATGTTGATAGATAGGGTGTCCAGTGAAATAGGAACATCTCTTCTTGGTGGCCTCTCGAAGACAGCAGGATCCATATGGTGGTAACATTGGTTGATTGTGACGACCTTCAAGGATGTACCTAGGCGGTCGTGTAACATGGTGTAAGGGGCCCCTCCGAGCTCCAGTTCGACAAGCGACGGGCTCTCTAGTATCTTGGTTATCGCCGATTGGAGCCTATTGGAGGATGGGGTTGTTTGTTGCTTATGACGGAATAGAGGGCGTTAATCTTGTCGAGTGATATCTTCTCTAAAATGTCTGCTCCGTAGGCTTCTTGCTTAGAGAGCCTTTCCATCTCATCATGTTTTCCATTGAGGAACTGGGGGTTGAGATTACGCATGTAGGCGATGAGTCGGGGAGAGGACGCAAGGGATTGCTTCCGAGTCCTTTCCGCATCATCCATATGAATATCATTAAGAGAAATAGTCTCAAATAGTCGCCTCTGCAAGACTTCTTGAAGGCTGTTGCAGACAAGTGATGTTGACCTGAGATCTCTGAGATAGGGCAATACTTCAATCATCTTGTAGACAAGTTCGAAAGGCAAAGGGAGACGACGATGATGTGGGTGTGTGCATAGAAACGAGTTACACAGTGTGTCCCGCATTGATTTACCGAAAATAAAAGAAACTCTATTCATAAGTCCATCATCAAGGGAGATTGCGTGGGCTGACCCCTCCTGAGGAATCGAGCAACATGGTGCTCGGGAAGGCTAAAAATAATTTACGCCCTTGAAGGCACCACAATTCACCAGGAGGGATGCCTCGTTCGGCCAAGTCGTTCTATGAACGGGGGAATTGAAACATGAAGACGAAACACCGTCTTCACCATTTAGAAAAGATCTGCACCGCAAAGAACACATGTTACATTTGCTAATAATTTCCTTATTTCGACTGGGCAGTCTAACAAGCTCAAAAATTTACCTTGAGGGAACCAGATACCTGACGCATTGTATGAGCCATGTAGTAGCGTCGAACAAGGGATGTAGAGGAGAGAAAGAAGGAATGGCACTGGGAGGGATGGTGGGTTTGTAAGGAAGCAACGCAACCAATAGGTTATGGGGATAAGCGCTTTATTATTAGTCATATGGGAGTAGCGCCCATATCTGAAGTTTTTCTGGCCGCATGCAGCGCTTTCGTCGGTTAGGGAACTGACGACCTGTACGAGAGGTTTATATAAACCGAGGCGTCAGTCCAATTTGCTTAAGCATATGATCTCATTTTGCTAAGGCCTGTCGTAGTCATTCGCTGACATGTCGTCGCAATCTACAGAAATTTGCCAAACCCGCTCCTCCGCCACCCACATCCTCTTTCTCCAACTACTCAGTACACAGTGTGAGCTACAATAAGAGATGGCTTTGGAGGGCCGTTGGAGCTCCACAGCACGCCGTACTATTGCCTTACTCTTCCCTCCCCTTCCCTTCCCTTCCTATAACCCTTCCCTTTTGTCCCATCTCGTGGAGTGTCAATCAATCACGTACAAACTGTACACCGTCTCGCTCAATGCAATGCGTTTTGAACTCCAAAGCACGCCTTCATCCTCTCTCTTCCCTTCCCTTCCCTACGCCGTTCCCTACTGTCTGTCCTTGACTCTTACGGTACTTACTACTACTACTACTCGCAAACACTTCGCCTGTCCTCTTCCCCACATCCCGTGTCGTGCGTCCCTACTAAACCACATTGTAACGAAACCACCTCCGAGTCATAACGAAATTATATCATAACGCGATAATGAAACCCCGTAGTCCTTACCTATACATGCTCCCTTCGTTGCGCCTATGACGTCACCTAGGACGCATCTTCCTCAGAAATGGCTCAGGAGAACACCCGTTCTCTGACACGTACTCGGGTGCGAAAGTTCAAACCTAGAGTGAGGAACTATGAAGAGGTGGTGAATTAGCTATATAGAGTGAACAATTGGCGTGTGTAGAGGGGAGAGGTATGTGGAGGCAGTCCAAGGATGTAGAGACCAAACGCTAGTCGAGTATTACTCTGCACAAGAAACACCTCGGTAAGGTCGATCTCCTCGGGTGCCCTGCTAAAGTTCGTTGTACATGCCGTGCATGCCGCTACGCTTGACGTTGAGGGTGTAAGGGCGACGAGTAATAAGAGATTTGAAAGAGGCATAATCATGAAGTCAAGGTGCTGGAACCTCGAGAGTCGTAAGATGGCCGTTGGGGGCTACGTGATAGGGAGGAACGGGGTTGTATCGTTTCGAAGGATGTGACACGCCCAGCCCGAGAGCCGTATCCAGCCATCGCACTTTTATATCCCAATCGCACTTTTATATACTAATCGCACTTTTATATTCCTAACCGGATAGCACTTTTCTCGTATATACTCTCATCTTACGCCTCAACGATGTACGTCCTATCAAAACTGAACCCGGGGAATACAACGCACAATATCCTGGCCTCTAGACATTGCCTACCTGCTGAAACCCCTCTTCGACCCGTATGACGATACTTAAATCTTGCAACGGCTCGATTTTAGTCTTTGTCTCTTTGATGACCCGCTCTACCGGCTCTCTGGAACGGGGAGTACCCCAATCGATGACCTCCACCGCCGTGAACTTGCTCAGCATTCCAGTCTCGGTTGTGGGAGCTGAGGGTGACTCTCGCACAGCCTTGATCCAATCCTTCCAGTTATTGATCCACTGGGTATGTGAGGCGTAGGAGTATTCAGACAGACCATAGTACAAGGGTTGCAGGATGAGCATCTGCAAGGCTGGAGGAACGGTTCGGGTGAGAACCCTGTCAGGAGGACAAAGTTCAGATAGGGGGCTGTCGACCCTCATGGCGAAGCGTAGCTGGCGAAGCTTAGCCATCCGTCCCAGATCAACCCTTGGGACCTCAGAATTTTCTGTGACACATCAATGTAAGAGGAGGCTGTGCAAGATCTACACCCGGCAATGCGTACCTGACGTGATGGAGCCTTGAAGAACCAGATTTTCTAACGAGAAACAACACGCGTCAAGCAGCTTTTGAAGGCGGAGCAGGAGCTCAGACGTCTTGTCACGGGCAGTGAATACAAAGGTCAAATGGCGGAGGTTTGCAAGATCGATCAGGCTATTAGGATGGAAGAGATAATGGGGTAGCCCTATGAAGAGCCATAAATCAATATAGAGAGCGTCCAGTGAAAGAGGAACCTCCCGGATCGGGGGCCTCTCCAAGACATTGGAATCCGAGAACTCGTAGCATTTGTCGATTTTTACAACCTTGAGGGATGTACCTAGACAATCGTGCAGCAGGGTGTAGGGTGCATTTGTGAGCTCCAACTTGACGAGTGACGAACTCTTCAGTATACTGAGTATCGCCAGCCGGAGCCTGGCACCGGTTGGGTATATTGAGTCATCGTCACAGAACAGTGTGCCTTCGTCGTGCATGTCGAATCGCACGATTTGGTCGATTGAGATCTTCTCTAGGATGTCTGTGATGTAGGCGTTGTCCTTGCAGACCCACCCCTGGGCCTTACCTCTTCTTACGTTGGAAAGGGAGAGGGATAGATCGCGCACATACGAAATGAGTCGAGGAGAAGACGCGAGCCTGGATCGCTTCCGAGTCCATTCTTCATCGCCCGATAGATGAATAATTTCAAAGAGTCGTCTCTGCGAGACTTCTTGAAGGCTGGTGCAGACAAGTGATGTTGATTTCAGATCTGGACGGCGTACATCTTCAACTATCTTGAAGATGAGTTCGAAAGGCAAGTCCGGCATCGTGGTTCGAGGAAGGGATATGATGACGTGGCTGTGTTGGTGTTCCAAAAAACGAATCAGTGTGTCCCGCATTGATTTACGAAACAAATCAAAACATATTTATAAGTCTATCATCAAGGGAGGTTGCGTCCATTACTTCTCCCCGGCCTCTAATGTGTTATGATGGGGAAGCCCCGTCTTTACCCTCAATAAAGGGCACATGCAACTACAAAGAATACAAAATTACATTTAGAGGTAGTCCTGCTACTCGACGGTTGCAGTGCACCTAAGAACGCCAGGTGCCAAGGCTAAGGACCTCGCTCGAGCGAGCTAAGGCCCTAAGGAAGCACTTCTGTGCTGCGCCCCAGCTACTATCGCTCTACCAAAAAATAAAAAATAAAAAAAATAAGGACCCCGCTCGACGTTTAATCACCACCACGGTCATAGGTTGGCAAAGTGCCTCAGCCAGTTGTTGATTCCTGGCTCTTCGAGTCCCTGAATCCTAGGTGAAAGCTTCGCCTGCTAGAGGTTGCGAAACACTTGACCAACCCCTTGGCCGCCGACCGTCAAATACGAGACGCTGGGAGAGAATGGGTAGGAAGGGCCATTGATACCCGAAAGGACTATCCCAAACCCGGCAGGCAGCTCAACTTCCGAAGGTTGACCAAACAACGGAGATAGAGTGTGGGGTTCTGGGGAGGTTCTGTCGAATAATAATTTGAGCACGTATAAAGTCTCCTGCATCGACGCATGTCCGAAGTAAAATGCATACCTGACATCCAACCCACAACTTCTAGGCTTCGAAACGATAGGCAGCACACGTTCAGAAGTCCCTGGAGCTTTAGTAGCGGGTCCGCGTCATCCCTAAGCGTAAATCTAAAGTATTGGAGGGGACCGAGGTCGATTAAGCTTCTCGGATGGAGAAAGTAGTCGTATGCATCCCTTGTTGGAGATGCCGAGGACCCACGACCAGAGTCTCCGGTGCAAGAGGAAGCCTTCGCCTTGGCGGGTGAGCTCACACAGCAGACTCTGTGGGGCCATCAGTGTCCTGGACGTTCGAGTGCTTCAGGGAGGAGCCTATGCACCCGTATACGGCACCGACCCAATAATCAACTCCACGAACGATGAGCTCTCGATTACCATAGTCTATCAGTGGGCGGCCTTGGTTGTCCTATCGATTTGTACAGAAACTCACCGCCCCCGAGTTCAAACCGCGTGATGTTATCGAACTAACGCATCTCGAGGATATCAAGGATGCAATCCTCGTAAATGCGGACCCATTGAACCTAATTTTCACTACCTAAAAGAGCGTGGTTCTGCCAGGAATGTAAGCGATGAGTCGAGTAGGGCATCCGCACGATTTTCGGCATTAGTTCTGGCAGTAGGAATCTACGGGGTGCGCCCGTGTTGTAGGGCTATAGCTAGGAGAGAGATATTCTCGAAAAGATGTTGCTGTGATAGGTCCCGGAGACTGGTAGAAACAGGAGATGTAAATATTTAAGGCCTCTGAACGCGAGAGTTCTTCGATGATCCTGCCTATAACCTCGAGAGGTCCGGCATTGTGCATCGTGATGGGAAAGAAAGGTCAGAGAGTGTGGCTGTGTGCGCTATTCGCACCGGTACTTCATCTGGGAAGTAATTCTCGCACACTACCGTCCGAGAAGTCCGAATATCAAGGGAAGAACTGGATTGGTATGTATGAACGTCGTGGTCGAAGCATAACTACGGTTCTCGGACGCAGTGAGACTTCGAATTTGGATAACCTCACCCTCTGACAAACAGGCTGTTCCCAGATGTGCCATTGAGACAAAGATTCGGGATTAAGCGCCCAACAAGCGTCACTTATATCTCGCTATCTTACCACCTGCTCACACCACACAGAAGTCTCAAATGGTCAATTATATCGGGCTCATTTTATTTGCAGACAAACAAACAGTAATATTACTTAGAGAAGATTTCAAGTTCGACCCGTCAGGCCTCCGAAGGAAGCTAGGATGGATCTCCCTCAAACCTAGGAGGCGAAGTCGGCCTCTTTGTCAGCGCCAGTGAAAGACGCTGAAGTGGATGTTAAGCTCGAAGCCGAGCCACTACTTGTAGAGTAGTATGATAGACTATCCAGTATTGAATCGTCTGACGAGTGAGAGGAGGCGCATGACTCTGCGCCATCAGCGATATAAGAGGGGCCATTGTCCGTCTGGACACAGGGATTGAATTCGTCTGTTTGAAATCTGGTTTAATATTAGGCGAGGGAGGAGCGTAGAATAGCTCACCGTCCTCCTCCTGGATAGTATCAAGAGGCGTCTGCTGGATGCAGGCTGTCCAAGACGCTGCTTGTAGATATCAAAACGTTAAAACCTCACAGACAAAGGTATCCGGAAGTAGAGCGTACTAGAGGTCACGCCTAGGTACACCACCGGACCACCTTTATACGGAATGGCGAGCGTCTCCGCTTCGGGTACGGTACAGACATCTCTCCCATTGCTGAATCGAACAGGCACGTATTCATCCTGTTCAATGACAGGCGAAAGGGGCGTGACCTGACTACAGATTCGCGTCCGATAACGTTTAATGATTGGCTTAGGATTGATGTCATCATTGGAAGAGGCAACGGGCGGCTCCGACCCAAAGTCTTCCCTATCCTCCTCCTCCTCATACACGGTTGTCAACTCCCGTTTAAATGAAACAGAGAGTGAAGGTGAGGCTACGGACGGCGTCTTGGTGTCAGAAGTCTCGAAGAATGCTCGGGTGTTCCATCTCCCCCCAATACTGCGAGCTTTAACACTTCTATTTCGAAGTGCGAACGGAAGGGAGGGCGCAGTTGTTAGAATGGTCGTGTCACTCATATTCCAAGGATCGACAGAGGTCTCAGGAACGAGAGTCTCCAGCGACTCATCCTCTTCATATATCGTGCTCAGCTCCCTTTTCGCCGACGCGGAGTGTGAAGCGTCGAAGAACGACGCTTTATTCCATGTGCCCCCAACACTTCGAGGCTTAACGGCCCTGTTTCGAAGGGAGGATGGGACGGAGGGTGCGGGAGTCAGAATGACTGCGTCAGTGACCCCCTCATCGATGACTACTGAGGTCTCAGAATCGTGACTCTCTGGGCGTTCATCCTCTTCCAATATCGTACTCAGCTCCCTTTTAGGGAATACGATGGGACTGACAGCCGGCGACTCGGCTTGCGAGTCGCTGAAAAATGATATGTGATTCCATTTACCACCGATACTTCGTGCCTTTACGGCATTGTTCTGAAGGGTGGATGGGAGGGAAGGCATAATGATTATGATTGTGTAGTAAAGGATGACGCGAGTGAATAAAGAGATCAACGTTCTATAAGGCTTGGTTCGAGTTGAACGGGTGAAAAGTGCAAATGCAAAGGGGTTGGGGTGAAACAACAGCGGCGACGGCTTTGAACGACGATCAACGTCGGAATCACGACTTATAAATGGCTTGAAGTACATATAGAAGTTGTAAAGCCAAACGGGGAACCGAAAACTAGAGAAAACGTACCAAGAAGACGATCAACGTCTGCGGGGCAACAAGCGATGGTGGCGGCGTGAGGATTCGCAGGGAAATTTCTGGAGCTGAAATCTCGAGAGAGGCCCTAACTATATAGACGAGTGTGTCTCAAAGTCACGCTGAGGGTGTCACAAATGCTGAGGCACGTCACAGTCCGAAACAAAATAAGGCGCGTCACAGTCAAAAACGAAATTGATAGCGTCACAGGCCAGAACGAAATAAGATGCGTCACAGGTCGAGATGATAGGCGTGACAGGTCAAGTCAAAATGGGCGTGATAGGAGTCGGCAATAGGAGATCGAAATTGGTTCCAGATCAAACGAGGGAGATGACGAGGGAGATGAAGCAAAGAGGTGAGCGTGGACGACGCGAAAGGGGAAGGGGACTCACCAGATGGGAATTTATAACTTGCAATCTGTCGCGGGGTGGGTGCTTTTACAGTGGGTGGTAGACGACCGACTCGTCGAAGATGAGAAATGACAACGAAAGGCTCAGAAATGTTAAGAGACTAGAACTATGTCGAGGATTGAAAAAACTGGAAGAAAGAATGTGAAACTCACCAAAATCGAGGATCAGCGCCTATAACACAAGTTAGGATGGTGATGGTAACAGAATTAGTGCAGCGGTTTTTAGGACTCGAAATCTCGAGAAAGGCCATAGTTAAATAGACAACCATGTCTCATAGTCACACCGGGCTGTCACAAAGCTGAGTAACGGTCTCCGTTGAAATGAGACGTGTCACAGTCCGAAACAAAATAACGGCTGATCCAGATTGAAATCGCAGGGGGCACCAGTAAGGGGCCTAGTGGTCCTCTTGACATCGACATCCGTAGGATTAGTGAGGGCTCAAATAGCGCAGGAATCAAACAAGTCCTACGAACGCGGGAAGCAGCAGGTCGGATCTATCAGTTGTAGACGGGTTCTTCTACGACATCCATTCAGGGTCATGATCAGCTCAGATGAACACGTCGAGTCGCATCGCGCACTCGGGGATAAGTCGTTGGAGAATCGGTATCGAGACGTTTATAAGTGACCGTTACATCCAGGAAAAACCAAAGACATAACACAATCTCCTATAAGACTATAGTTCCCGCAAGCATCTGGTTTCATTTCGGGAGACCTGAAAGCTGGTCATGCAGACGGCTACGGGCCAGAGGGGACAAGGATTAAGCAGAATGACCAGGGAAAGCGTCTTGAACAGTTGGCGAAGGACCCTCGAGGCGAGCAGAACTGAGTTCTAACGATGGGGCAAGAGTAATCTACGAACCATCGTAAGGCCATCGGATGGTGTCGGCAAATAGACGTAAATAGCATCATCGGACCACGGCGCACGGGCGGGCCGGGTTGGCAAGCCATCGTGCCTATACGTGAAGAAATCATATTCTTGCCTACCCCACCCACACATGGCGCAGTCAAATTGATTAGCGTATTGGTTGTTTACAGCACTTACATACAGACAAGGATCATGTACTTAGGCACGTCCCCTCGACCGGGTTTCCAGGAGGATTACATCAAGGGGGCGTTGCGTTAGGTACCTATGCAGTGTTAAGGGAAGCTTAGGCTGCGCTTACTGCGCTGGATTGGCACATAGAGACTCAATCATTGGTATACTTACAGTATCTTACCTCTATCAATTATTATGCCCAACGCGTAAGCGCACTCTGGTACGTTCAGCACTGTGAGTACATGCTATTAATAGGACGAATTTAAAGTTGGAAGCCGGTTCGTCGGTTTTTTGTTATCTTGTTTGGAGTTTCAAGACGTAGAGACAATCCGTGTATGCCAAAGCTGCATGAAAGCTGTGAGAGATCAAGGGGCACTGCTGCTGTGGAGGACGGCATCCATGGAGTTATGTCAACCGGGACGTCCTCTCATAATCCCGCAGTATGAGGTTGTTAACAACGGCCACGGGCTTTTGTGCCCTCTTAGTTGGTACTATATATACTCGCCCTCTGGATATATAACGGCTCAGAAATTCAGTATAAACCCATCAATATACCCTCTTCCTCCGCTCTCCGCTCTCCTCCCTCGCAAAATAATACTAGAGCCAGAACTATGCGCATCCTTTCTCCAAAGCTGGCTCTTTCGTCGTGTCTCGCGTTGAGCGTGGGTCGCGCAGCTGCTTTCCCTGCCTACGCGTCCTTAAGCGGTCTATCCGAGCGCGAGCTAGCGAAGATTATACCCGAGCTGCCTGCGGCCAAGTGCCTCCCGCCTCCTCCCGGCCCACTCCAGAACTCCTCTCTCAAGCTAGTGCATGATGCAGACCATGCGTTCCAGGAACCCGGTCCAGATGATATTAGGGGTCCGTGTCCGGGCTTGAATACCTTAGCCAACCACGGGGTATGTTTACATCGCTGTTTCTGGGATGCATGAGGTTGTTTACTGATGGAATATCTTCAGTACCTCCCGAAGAACGGTATAGCAACTCCCACTCAGATCGTTCAGGCTTCAATGGAAGGTCTGTATGGTCTAGGCTGTCTATTCAGAGAATAATATTAAGCCTGCTATTTAGGATTTAACATGGACAATGCCCTCGCTGTCTTCACTACGTATGCGGCTCATCTCGTCGATGGGAATCCTATCACAGACCTTCTGAGTATTGGTGGAAAGACGAGTCTAACTGGAGTAGACCCGCCAGCTCCAGCTACCGTCGCAGGTTTGAACACCCACGCCGTGTTCGAAGGAGACGTCAGTTTGACCAGAGGTACGTCGTTAATTTCGCAAATACAGGATTGAACTTACAAAGCCCTAACAACTGCTAGACGACGATTTCTTCGGCGACAACCACAGCTTCAACCAAACACTCTTCGACCAAGTTAGCCTCTCCCATGCAGTATCATGATAGTAATACACTAACAATGCACCGCACACAGTTCGTGGATTTCAGCAACAGATTCGGTGGGGGTTTCTATAACCTTTCAGCCGCAGCCGAGCTCAGGTTCCACCGAATCCAACAATCCATCGCTACAAATCCGCAATTCGACTTCACCTCTCCTCGTTACTTCACCGCCTACGCCGAATCTGTCTTCCCACTCAACATGTTCGTCGACGGGCGCAAGAACGACCAACATCTCGACATGGTCACCGCCGAGTCTTTTTTCAAAGTCGGCAAGTACCCCGACGACTTCCACCGTAAGCCTACGCCCGGTGGAGCGGAAGGCTTCGACTTTTTACCTAGCGTCCATTTCATCGCACCCGGAAAGAATCTCAACGGTAAGGTTAACAACTACGTGCTTGACCCGACTTCGGCGGATTTCTCGACGTTCTGCTTGCTTTACCAGAACTTTGTGAACCAGACTGTGAAGAGTCTGTACCCCAATCCCACGGGTGCGCTTAGGAGGGCTCTGAACAAGAACCTCGACTTCTTTTATTCGGGATTGGGGGGCGTTGCGGGTGCGGAGTGTCCCCAGGTGTTCCCTTACGGAAAGGATTAAGCCTTCGAATTTTCTATCTTGGTCTGTCGTTACTCAAGACATTTGGCTATCTACCTTTCATTTAATTCTGTTTGTGATCTCGTCTTGCATAAACTCTCGCGTCTTTAATCCGAGTTATAGCCCCTTTGAATTTGTTGATATATTTATTTAGTTATGTTACTAAGTCTTGGATACAAGTGATGTAGTAGCTAAAGGCCGTTGAACGATCTCCCAGAGTTGATCTCGATGCATTTATCTCATGAGCTGGACATATTTATAGCTGGAAAGTAGTTGATGGGCGTGTCTGTGGCCACAAGAGCTCAAAATATAGATGGAGTTGTCAGCTTTGGAGATGCATCACGCATTTAGGGGTTAACGTTACCGATGCGACAAATTTTCTTCTTTACTTACTTTCACTTCTAATCTACGGTACATACAAGAGATTCGATGCCCTCACCCCCCACTAATGGCCGGAAATTTTCCTCCAAATCTCGAGTCCCCTACCATTGGTGTGGGATGTTCCGAACAGGGGCGAAGCTACTAAACGAAAGCAATTTATTGGAAATCCATGGCACTCGAGAAAGCCGTCGTCATATCGAGCCACTCTGAGACCCTTCGGGGAGTAGAAATTCAGAGGCCTCTGGAATTGGCAAGGAGAGACAAGCGAATTCAAATAACAGTTACGCCCCGAAGGATTACCTACCTTCTGGCTGACGAGTACTCAATACCGTCGTATTTTATGCCCCAGAGGCCCAACGTCCAGAGTCTCTAAATCAGGTTATTCGACCATATTTCGTGAAGGTATGACACTAGCGGGAATTGATGCCCAATTTTTTGTGGATAGAAAGCACCGCAGAGATGGAAGTTACGACCGCCAAGACAGCTGAGTCGCAGCCTTTCGGATAGTCGTGTCCAGCCCCAGAGATAGGAGAAAAAGAACATTATTAGTTGGGCGTGGAGTTGACGAAATAAGCTCGGACCAGTCACGATTCAGTCCGATAGCGTCCAGAACCTTCATCGTGGGACGCGAATTGATAGTCCGTGCGTCATTCAGGTTTGTATGTCATATAAGTAGAGAATGTACATGCATTGTGGCACAATATTGGAGGCTAATAGACGAATAGTAGTTCTAGACTGTATAGTTACGACTTTTTTTAATCCCAAAATGTTCAAGAAAACATCAGAAGAAGAACGTCCTAGGGTCAGTAATGTATAGTAAGTGGTGGCAGGCAGTGGCAGACAATGATTGTAAGAGACTATTTGGAATCGTCGTCGCCTCGTTTTCGCTTCCTTCGAACCTCGGCTGGCATCCAACGATTCCACGAGTCCTCCAGAGAATCCTTCATCGCAGGTATTTTCTCGTTCTCGTCTGTTTTACCCGTTATCGCTGTGCCATTTGGGTGGAACTGGGCAGGGTTATGGTTGAGGACGGCGTGTGCATTGGTATTGATGTGCTCGATGTGGGGAGGTGTCTCCTCTTTATCGAAAACTGGAGCAGCGACGGAATAGTTGGACGTGGATGAGAACCCAAGATCATTTAGAGATAGAGATAGAGCCTCGTTGGTCTGTGTACCGTGGTCAATAAGGAGGCGGTGTGGCCCGTGCCCATGGCCATGCATGTTCGCACCGATCCTCGTCTGACGAATCGTCACGGCGTTTCGCTACATACTTTCCTCAACACATACTTCAAAAGTATGCAGTATTGCGTGGAGATACGTACCCGTTCTTTTCTCGCATTTTCGATGAGTGTAATCTGCTCATACGCGCTGAGCTTGGGCGGTCGTCCGATGTTGATTTGGGTTGAGGTAGTAGTATAGAGCCCGTGAGGTTCCTTGGCAGACCCATGGTGCCCCGAAGTAGTACCACTCTCCCGAACCTCATGTAGCGTCAGCTCGTCCTCTTTGAAGTGTTTCATGTCAGAACTTCGTATGTGAGGATGGTGTGGGAACTGGAATAAGAAGAAATGGGTGCGAAAAGCTTTTTAAGGCCCCGCTAAGCTAATCAATTAGACTTTTGTTCGCTTTTCCAGGAACACGAGGATTTTGAATTGATCATGCTGGTTGGTATCGGCTGTTGTTGTTCGAGTGGATAGGTTGTGGAAGTTCTAATAAGACGGTAAAGTTAACCTTTGTTCGGAACAAAACTCAAACTCCTAGGTACTACTCGAATATTCGTTCACGGCTGCTATGTCTAGATGGAGTCGGTTCTGACGATACGCAAGTAATAACAAATACAAGTCCATACAAAATGTCTAACGAGTCTGCACTATGAACGAAATTTCGCGGAGAGTGTGCCCTGAGAGACAATATGTATTCAACATTCAGACTACCACCAAGAATCCGAGAAATGTGGCAACTTTTGTGTGTTCCCGCTCCTTCTGGCCGCACTGACCGACGCCAACATGCTAAGTATGAGGGAAGTGGGGACCGGTTTGGGTTCCTGAGCTTGCAGGGCGCTAGGAACTTGAATACGCGAGGTGATCATCCGGTCAAGGCGCGACTTGGAGTTGGCAGAGACAGAGAACGAAGAGCCCGCACTCGAACGCAGAGACGGGAGGATGAAACTGGAGTGGCGCGAACCGGCCGATGACGAGGATGAAAGAGTTGGAGGTGAAATGCGAGGTGCTCCCGCAGAACCGCTGCCATCCTCTCCGTCAGAAACCGAGGTCATCGACGAGGCGTTCGACGTTTCGCGTTCACGGTCAGCGAGACTAGTCAAATGAAAGCGGAAGCTTGAGTTGGATGCGGAGCTATCAGAGGAACGGGATGAAAGCCTCGAAGGAGTTGGGAGGAAGGGAGGCATCCAGGCCGGGAATATCTCGTTTGGGTTAAGGCGGCAGGGGCGAGACTCGCAGATCAGCGAGGTGCTTCGATGATTGATGCAAAGGAGGTGGGCCCAAAGACAAAAGTAGACACCGCTTTAATCAGAGAACGTCGGTATGTGCAGCAAAATAGCTCACCTGAGGATGGGCGTTATCCGCGATATTCGACTCGAAAAGGAGAAGTCGTTCCTAACGATAAGGGCAAGTTGAAGTTGAACGATGAATAACGGTCAACGGCGACGAAACTAGTGAACGTGAATACAAGGCTTTGAGCGCATTTTCGAGACGGGCGTACCGATAATAATAATGAATGTGTGGGTCAGGACGACGGGTCCCAATCGGATGAACTTGAGTAGTAATGGTTCGAGACTGGACCAGCATGAGCGCGTCCTAGTCTTGATCAAGATGGGAAACACCTCGATTGAGACACATCCGCATGATGAGCAAACGGCGGAAGATGAAGGGTCCACTTCATGGCATATAAGGGATTCGAGGAAATTATGGCGAGTCGCTCTAGGTGGGCGAAAAGACCAGTGGTGGTCGTCTAGAGCACTTAAGTAGAGAGTAAATAAGTTATTATCATGGCCTCGTAAAGTACTGACGCACTCACAGCACTCATTGCTATCTTCCTGGTCCAACCGCTCATCCTAGATTCTCCGATGTCTTTGTACCCACTTGGAGACCCAGGCATCGTCCAAACGAGGTACATCCCCATTTGATTCTTCCTCTTTTTGCTCTGGACCTGAAGCAGGAGGAAACGAGAAATTCGTTCGCGGTTCATGGGTCGAATTTAGAGAGATGCCAGCGGGAACAGAGGTCGAATTTTGACCCGCTAGTCAAACACGAGAACCTAAACAAAGGATGCTAGGGAAATACGGGGTTGCTCGTATAGCAAGCTAAGTAGAGTGAATGATGATACCGAGACAACATATATAGCGCGCTAGGAGGGACGGTCGTGGTCAGACGAAAGCCAGCGAACCTCCGGAAGGGAGACGGTTGGCGGCGGACCTTGGCTAACCTGGGGTGCCGTGAAGTGATCCGCTCCGGCCCGCTGAGCGCCTGTGGGGTATCCGGGCGTTCGAGAGCAAGGGAGAGAGCTCTCATCACGGGGTTGGTGAGGGGCCATAGCTCTCGCCAATAGTCTAGTAAGATTCAATAGATTCCCGATAATACCTTACTATGAACTAATGGAAAGCTGAACGTACCAGGGTGCCAATTGTTTTAATGGCGTAAAATTCGTCCTTGAAGTCATGCGGCATGTACCCATGTTCCGAATTATGGAACCTATAGTTTTGATATATGCGTACCTTGCTCAATTTACACACCCACGAGATACTCGAACTTCTTAAGCCACATTGACCACCGAACATGTACAAGGAGGAGGAACGAAGATTTCTTGAATATCTCGCTCTGCGATGCTTGATCCGAGCACCCCAAAAGCTCAGCAGGGCGATCTGTCCCTCGAATCCCTTTCTATCGTTGCGTAGAGTTTTTCTGCTTCCCATGTAGGCAGTTGGGTGCTACATAAAGCGGTCCGATATATATTTCCTCAACAGTGTGTCATCCCGAAGATGACGCAACGATCTTACACCCTTAGTGCGATCCGTAAACAGAACATAGTGCATTACGCCCTTCAAGGCTGTAGTATGCAACGGAATGGGTATACAAGCGTACATGGATTTGACGGTCTTAATTTATAAATAATATATTCTTTCAGATCGGCGGGAACCGCCTTCTATCCCTGCATTCTCTACAACTAGTCGCTCGTGTACCTATCGATTCGCAATGTTGGACGTAAAACTCATCGTCTTACTTGTGGCCCTGTGTAAGACTGGGAGCCGATATAGTTACAACACCGACTGAGATTCGCTAGCCGATATCCGGTTCGTCTTGTCAATGCGCATTTGGCTTTCCCCTCGAGCGCTCGCGTTCTTTCGGGGGTTATGCCAAGTTTAAAGAAACGGATAGACTCGAAGGGCCTGTCATATTTAGACAGGACGGGATACTGCCAAAAGAATCTCCATGAGCAAATGACGACGCCGTCCAAATCAACAATAAAAGGAAGGAAGAAATTACTCGATAATAGGGTCCAAAATAACCATCTCAGCCCCGTACTCTTCCATTCAACTCAAGCCATCGCATCGAATACTCGTCATAGACACACCCTCGTCTCCTGCGAGCCCAAGTCCCAACTTGGCCTGTACACCATCCACCCGAGAAAATAGAGCAAACCGACCGTCTTGCCTCAAGGGGTCCGCGACCAGGAAGGCGCCGAGCTAGAAGTGGACGATACTTGAAGGCGGGGGAAAGACGGGGTGAGCATTAAAGAATGTGGCCTTCGCAGCAAGATTCTTATGTCAGTACATCATATTGGTCTCCCATGAGAACCACGAGGAAGGCGTGTATGAGGTTAAAGGCAGGCGGGGATGTCCGACCAATATCCGACTAACTATCTGCGTCCAACCTTAACCTTACGGTATCCGGCTATCCGGCATTCGAAATGACCCTTTGTCTTCGCGATTCGAAGTACACACGTTAGTAATAGAAAGGTGACACTAAATTGAAGAAAATCGTAAACGGGGGCAATACTCATAGGCACGTATCTAAGCGCTGGCAACTTCAAGTTCAAGTTAGAGATTTTCTCTGTCTACTGCCTCGCGAACCATCTCCTCCCACTTTCCGGTTTTCAGAAGGGTCTCTTCGTAGTGAACATTTCTGAGACGGTTGTAGGTGAAAACGGGTCCTAATCAATAGGATTGCGCTGGAAATTAATAAATTGGCACAGAATAGGGGTGGTGAACAAGGAGGGTGGTCGGCGCTAGAGGCAGAACAGGTCCGAGTTGTCGCATGTAAAAAGCGCGACACATGGGCGTCCCATTCCTGCACTACCTAGTGGTCTGCTATCTATGCTGCCTGAGACACCGTCGACATGCTCGAAAGTGACAAGCACCGATTATTAATTCAATACAAGATGGTTGTCACAATATACTGCACACTAATTAGGCTATTCTCGATCCCCCGCATTTCTCCATCCGAGCCAAAAATGGAACGTTGGTACAATGGTGCTGCGGTCATTCAAAATTCCTATACCCCTGGAGATACTTCGGAGGTTGGAGGCCTCCGAGCCAAGATGCAGTGTTTGGGCGTCTAGATACAACACTAAGTTAGATTGGCGAAAAACGCTCAAAGACCAAGCTGCCAGGTAGTGAGGGAGTGTGGTGCCAATTTCGGGAGCGGCCGGAACGTGAAGCAGTGTTTGGGCGTCTAGTCGCACCACTAAGATAGACCGTATACAAGTTTATTATTGGCGAAAAAAGGGAAAAGATTACAAAGCTCTCAGTTAGTGGGGGAGTGGTATGGCGCCGTTGATTGGAAGCGTCCGAAACCATCATAAGGTGCCGAATACTGGAAGAGCTAGGACTCAATCTTCCAGAATGAGGAATTACAGGAAAAATGGTAGAGGAAGTAGCGCTTGCTGTCACAGACCGGAGATTCCGCAGCTCTCGCATAAGCTAAGCCCATTTGGTCTATCTTTACATGCGCACGTATCTATAATTCCTAGTCCTATAAGATGTTTATATGGAGGCCTTCAGTACCCTACTAGTCAATTATCTTCTTTCCCTTCGTTCTGGGTACCATACTTCTAGATGCCACATCTGGCGGATTATGTCCAATTCCTTCTCGGGTGTGTACAGGCGTCTGCTGTTCTAAGCACGGCATCATCTGGCAAGCCCTCCACCAATGGTTGAGACACCACTCTAATTGGGCTTAATAGCCATACAGCTTTTCATGTGCATATATGGAGTCCTCGTCTATCGAGAAACACCCAGAAATCGGAGCTCGGGAAGAGGTCCATACGTCGTCCTCAGCTTCATCTTATGGATTGCGACTCTCATTTGGGCGGTGGCCAGTAACTGGATTGCCTACAGGCTTTTCATAAGGCTTGCAGATGTCAATCAAGCTGATGCTGCGATTGATGAGGTCTATGCCACCCCGGTGCCAGTTATCGAAGCTGTGTCGCTCAACGCTGTCATCGTTCTTGCGGGTGATGGCTTAATTGTACGTATATCCTCTAAGACTTTTCGTATATGCCCATGCTGAGTGGTCTCTAATTACAAGATTTATCGATGCTACTTGATTTGGATCGACCAAAAATGGGTTACGATTGCTCCTTGCGGCGCATATCTGGCCAATCTTGGTAAGTCTTTTGTCCCAATATATCTGGAATTGAGAGATTCTATATTATTACTACCCAGCAATGATCGTATGCTATTTGGCTCCTAGCAAGAATCTCCACAAAGATAGAAACCAAGTCTTTCTCTGCACCTCAACCTTCCTCAAAGTTGCCGTCAACGTCTATACCACCCTCTTAATTTCGTACCGCCTAGGATGGCATTATCGGCAGCTTCGAACGGCCTTCCCACACTCAAACCACAAGGTCTACTTGAATATTATTTCTATCCTGATCGAGTCGGCATTACCAGTGACTCTGGCAGGAATCATGTACGCCGTCATGGTCGCCATCTCCATCACTGACCGTAGCATAGTGGCATACAAGGTATGCTGGATAGTAAAGATCATCTACTGGCTTTCATGCGTGAGTCACACCTTCTACCATGTTTTAATCTATGAAGCAAAGTACTGAGTTTCTCTTCGCCCTATCATACGCAGCAATTGAGCCCTCAGTGGATCATGTTTCGCGTGGCAATCGGGCAATCATGGGTTATTAACCCTCATATGGAGAAAAATACCCTGACCTCAACCCGTTTACAATTCGCATCCAGGAGCGAGGAAGATGTTACCCAGCTTCAGAGTCTTCCAGCCGACCCGAGGCCTTGAAGTTCTGCATATTGGGAGAGGATACATTGAGACCTGTCTTCTGTAGAATTTAGACATATCTTTTTTTCCTCATTTGCAATGGGGATTGAACGAAAAAATCCATTCGGATGTTCATGCAACGATTGCTTACTTTACACCTCGTAGGCTCCTCCCATTTCGGTTTCGAAGCTCTTTATCCTGGTGATATAAATACCAGATACTAAGCAAAATATATTATTTTATAAAATGTGTATCATATTATATTTCTACCTAATTTTTATAAAAATATAATGTTAAGTGGGTGTGACGGTGATAAGCTATACGCGATGAGACAGGCTGGAACGTCAAAGAGAATATTGTGAAAGTGTTATAGCTTATAATAAGTTTTCGGATAATCGGTGTCGGAAACGGAAGCATACCATACATAGCGAACGACAATCAACATCTTTGGGGTAACGAAGTGGATGATGATGGAGCGAAGGCTGACGCAGAATTTTGGGGACACCAAATCTCGAGAGAGGCGCTAGTTAAGTAGCCACATTTGGACGGTGTTTCAAAGTTCGTTATGGACCGCATAGAAAGAGTAGTGATAGTCCGAAACGAAACGACCGAAATGAGAAATAGGAGAGCAGCAATAGGCGAGGTCAATAACACTTTATCTAGTAAATGAGCTGGGAGAAACATACCGAGATAACCTAGCGACGGACGATTCCAGGCAGTGACGGTCGATATCGCAAAGGCACATGGAGATGATAGAAATCTAAACAGACGTTTTAAGAGTACCGACGAGCGAGTAGATGACGTTCAATGGCAATAGAAGTTCCTATTAGACACTACACAATATAGCGAAATTAGCTCGAGACTAGACAAGAAAGAAACAGGAAACTCGCCACAAGATGATCATCGTCTATCTGAAAATGCAGTGGGTGGTGATGGTAAGGAAATTCGAGCCGAAATTATTGGGACTCAAGATCTCAAGGAAGGCCTTGGCTAAATAGAGAAGTTTGTCTGGAAAGTAACGTTTAGCAAGTGAAATGCGGGGAACGGTCTGGATAGAGTTAGGGGATGGGAAGTCTGAAACGGTATGAAGGGCTGTCGGGCGAAACTAAAACGAAGGGTAAGACAAGGAGGGGCATGATAAGTGAAACTGAAATCAGAACACAAAAGGGGAGGGTATAGAAAGACTGAATGAATGAGAGGTACCACCGCAACAGATGTAGCACGAAGAAACGTGCGTGTAGATGCGGAACGACTTTGAAGCCCACAAAGTGGCAAACGGTACTGAGAAACTGAAGTTTGATTGCGAACCACAGAAATCTAGATTTGTACCGAAGCCAGAGGTATTCGCACAGCAATCAAGCACAAGAAGACGAAGTTCGAGGCCAACGCAAGTTCCTACTACACGCTATAGGCTATAACAAAAATTTTGATTGAGGTACTCTAAACGAAATAATTCGAAACTCACCAAACGATGGTTCACGTCTACCATGCTAGAAAAAGAGTGAATCATCGATTGGGCCGAGCTCCAGCAAAGAGTGAGAACCAAGAGACCTGGTGGTGACCCCAAACTCGACAACAACAAACGGAGAGATAGATTTGAGTATTCGCGCAATTGGGAATTCGGAAGGGAGTATAGCGAGAAATATGATTGATCAAGAAGGTTGTCAAGACCAACGGAATACTCGGATAGTCGTGACGAAAATCTAGGAACTGTATAAAGTGAGTCGAGAATAAGAATATATACACGGAAGTGAAGATAGGACAGAAATATGCAGAGTGGACTCGAGAACCAAAGAACCAAAGAGCTAGAAATGATAGGGCACCATTGACATGACAAAGTTCGAACCTAAGCTGATAGAATAGAATGTACAAATAGGAATAAGAATTGGCGGAATACTCGACGGGAGACAAAAAGTCGGCCAACGCACCAGGGGCACGGAGCTGCGAGCCCGACAAAGGATACAGCTCTAGAGTAGGGATACGCCGCAGAATTCGACGACCAAGAACATCAATCCGAAGATCAAATCGAAACTCTGCCTGGATCATTCGGAAATTTTAAAATTCAGCACGCCGAGCCGCATCGAATCGATTCACCGCGTTCCAAATCCCAAAAATTCCCAGACCACCAAACGCCGCTATCCTCATCTACTTACTTCCTCCCCTTCAGCCCAAACCGATCATCCAAATCCCTCCACGCCCTCGCCTTCGTAAGTTTCCACACTTCCCTTCTCTTCCCCGCACACGCCGCACAGAAGCCCTCCTTCTCCCACGGCAGCTCGATGAGAGCCTGGTACCCGCATATCACGTCGTGCTGAAACTCAGCAAAGAGGTTGCTCACGACGATGAGCCGTTCGTGCACTTCTTTGACGTTTGGGAGGAGGCTTCGACAAGTGGTAGTGGTGGGAGTTGTTGGAGTTGATGAAGATGAGGGAGTGGTTGATGAGGAAGGTGTAGGCATGCTGTTTGTATTTAAGTCGGAACCGTGGCCCGTCTTCGACTTGCCGTGTGCGTAGCACCGTTTCCAGTGTTCTGAGACTTTAAGTTCCTCGTTCCACCGACTGCTCAGCCAGTTCCGCGCAGACAAAAGTCGGTAAATGTCATCATGAAGCGGTTGAGGTCGTTTCGAGACGATCACACAGTCCGCTCCCTCTCCCTCGTCCTCTCCCTCTCCATTATCACTATGAGGATCTCCGTTGGCAGCGTAGAAGTCTTGCTCGAGATGGAACACCTCGTGTCTCGAGAGCTCGTACAACGCGCGTTTGAGAATGCGAGTGGGGAGTTTACACCGGCGCACGGCTGTGATGGTTTCGGTGGCGTGTGAGATACGCGTGGGCATGATATCGTCGAGGTTGCTGGGCCAGGTTTTAAGGATGACGTCGAGAGCCCAGTCGTAGAAGGTTGAGACATCGAGGACGTGGGATGCAGTGAGGATTGAAAGTGTGGTGAGATAGGGCGGAGGTGCACGAAAGAACATCCTAAAGAGGGTCACACGAATGAGAATCGTGTGTATAGAGAAAAGAAAAGAATACATACACGACCTTGTCAAAAGCGTTTAATAGTGCCTCGAAATCTTTGACGGATAAACCGAGCGGGTCGAGTTTGACTACTTCTTTCTCCCCATCCTGTACGATACACTTCCTCCGAGTTCGTTGGACGGAGGCCAATTCAGGATCGCCGTCTAGCAAATCACGAAACCACGCGCTGAGTTCGACAAGGCGGCTTCGGTGGAGGTTGTACCGCGTCTTGTCGAGTTGGACGAGGAGGCTTCCATCGAGCCGCCAGTGCGATTGGCTTCTTCGATACTTCCCGACTGTTGATGGGACGTAAGACATTCGAGCTCGTTTGGACGGCGGAGGTGCGGTGGAGGGGGGAGGCTGGGAGTGACTAGGTCGGCTAGCCGAACGAGCCCGTTTACGAGGTTGAGGTTGGGATAGGAAAGGTGGGGGAGCAGTCAATGGTGGAACGCGAGACGGCCCAGCTTCTGGTGAACCGGGCTGTTTGCAGGGGTAAGGTTGGGACAGAGAGTGAGCGGACGCGTTTTCAGCGAACGTCACGGTTGACGACTTGGTGGTTCGACCTTTCCGTCTGTCTCCACTTCCAGCTACCGCGCGACCGGATGTACAAGCGAGTTCTCGAATCGGAGGCTGCACTTCATTCCCAGGCGGATGATGAGCCTTGGTTTCGTTGTTTGACCCAGAACATCCTCCATCTGGCTCTGGAGAAAGCAGAGAGAGATACTGCGAACCCGTTAGCATTGCAACGGTGAACAGATCAGCACGTTCTCGTATCAGACCGCGAATTTCGTTCGTTGGGTATGCTGCTGAGTCTTCCGGTGTTGTGGCTCGGCCTTTTCCTTTCGACAGCCATTGTGCAGGTCGCTCTGGGGTTGGAGAAAGGAGTGGTGGAGTTTGGAGTTCGCGTTTCGATTTCTTCGGAGGTGAACGTCGCGCAGAACCGTTGAGTGGGACGACAACAAATGAAGAACAGCGAGAGAAAGGAATGAAGAGTCAATACAACGTCAGATAGCTAGTAGAAAATAGCAAGGAGGTACTCACCGGCCGTGTTTTGTTTTCATTGGAATCGCATTCGCTACCTCTTGGGTTCGACAACGCGGTGTGATGAAGTTGAACCGAGCCTCGAATACCCTCCCATTCGTCTTCATCCATATTCACATCCTCTCTAGCTTTGCTATCCACGCCCCCTTCCTTTCTCAGTCCGGCATTTCCGTCGTCGTCCTCGATGGACGACAACTCGGATTTGGATTTAGACGCGCTGTGGGGTCGTACTTGCTTCTTCTGACTTCCATCCGTATGTGCTCGGGTCTGGGATACGATCTCAAGGACGGACGGAAATTCCGTATCCGTGTCCTCCCAGCTTAATTCAGACGAGGGTTCATCCGAATCGTGAAGGGACCGCGTCGGTGGCGACAGCAAGGGGAACTCTTTCGGAACTGACTGTCCGGCGGGAGACAAAGATAGAGAAGCCTCATCCCTGCCCTAAAGTCGGGTATTCTGTGAGAATTTGGCATAATGAAATCGAGAAAACGTACGGGTGTGGAATTCCAGGCGTCAGAACTGTTGGGGGCCATGACAGCGCTCGATTTGAGCTTCTCTCCTCGAAATCAGGCCTCCAAAGGTGGAGATTGACTCGAAACCTCCTATATATAATTTTAAAATATGATTTCGTAGAGCATTATGTGAAAGACTAACGTTTTCGACCGGTGACAGATGTGGAATCGGACAGAGCAACTTTGCAAAGTGCCCGCGGTAACGCGTAGAACGGTCATGTGGTCAGGTGTGAGTCAGCCAGTTTATTCTCACGTCTACCGGGCGCTCGTCGATTTCTTCCTCTTCCTCAACAAACGACGAGGGCGTCTGGATCAAACTGGGGACCCTGACTTGATATAATCTCTGGAAAAAGAATTGTCTTCGCGTTTGCTGCCATTGGACATGATCTTGTGAGATCCTGCTTGCAAACGTTTATGACGGGGGATCTGCCTCATTTCCCCGACTATCACCGACCATTCTGCGTATCCGTGCTGTCTGACGTCTCTCCGGGTCTTACTGCTTCACTTCCGCTTCGCTTTCTGAATGAATTTCTCGGATCTTAACTCTATGTTATGTCAAAGACGCATTCCAAGACACTCTTAGTCTCTGGCACGGAACGTACTCGGAGAAAAACGTGCGCGCTACGAAGATGCATCCTTGGCGCTGTAGAACGCTGACAGATGTATGTAGCTCAGTGTCTCCGATGTATAGAGAGGCGCGGTAAGTATCTGGCAAGCACGCCATTCGATTTCTGCTGGCTGAGGTGCCGTCAATTGACGGTTTCCCAATGAAGTTCTTACAGGTTCCTTTCCCCACATACCCGTAAATCTCCCAAGGCAACACAATACACCCCGCGGCTTCGAAATTCTCCGGCGTGTGGGTGCGGGGAAGGGGTTACCCCATATACCTATTCTTAGCATTGTACCAGGTCGAATAAAATAAGTTCCAAGCTTTGTTCACCCAACGCTTTTCCGAACTTGGTCTGGGGTACCATATAAATGCCTCAGGTACACGTCAACTCACTCTCATCGGTCCATCTAATCGACGACCCCCACCACAACACTAAATAACCATGAAGATCTTTGCTTCCGTCGCTCTCCTCGCCGCCATCGCCCAGACGGCTTCCGCCCACTGTACGTTTCCTCTTCCTGTCTCATCCTTCTCGCGTATTCTAACGGTGGAAAACCAGACATCTGGACGACCCTCACGACAGGCAGTGGCTCCTCCAACGCTGCCATTCGTCAACCGTTCAATAACTCACCCGTCGAGGCCGTCGAGTCCGGGGCTATGACGTGCGGCAACGGGCCCCTCTCTGCAAGCGAGACAGTGACCGTCAACGCTGGCTCAACCGTCGGGTTCAGGCTCGACAATACCCTCTATCACCCCGGCCCCGCCGCTGTCTACCTTGGCCAAGTCCCTGCCGGCCAGACCGCCGCCACCTGGAACGGGAGCGGTGCCCAGTGGTTCAAGATCGCTGAATGGGGCGCCCAATTCAACCCGTTCAAGTTCACCCCGGATGGACAGAGCCAGCTTTCGACTACTATCCCGTCTGCTACTCCCAACGGCGAGGTGCGTTCTTTCGTTAATTCTCTCCTTTACCTTGAACTCGTACTGATGTCATTTTATTTACGGTTGTAGTACCTCCTCCGAATTGAGCACATCGGCCTGCACGTTGCGGGTGCTCCTCAATACTACATCTCCTGCGCACAGATTCGCGTTCAGGGTGGTGGAAATGGCAACCCGGGCAAGGTCTCCATTCCCGGCTACGTCTCTCGCAGCGACCCCGGCCTCACTGTCAACATCCACTGGCCGATTCCCACCTCTTACACTGTACGTATCTTTTTCTATTAATTTTCGCGCTTGTACTCCATCTCGAGGCGTAATATCTGACAACATCTTAATGCATAGGTCCCTGGCCCCCGCCCATGGAGAGGATAAACACGATGTATCGCTAAAATTCAACTACATTCGTATATATACTTATTTGATATCCTTGTTTTGTTATCGTTGTTAAAGGAAAATGTAACTTGTTTTGTGCATATTTTATCGTTCGCCGTGTCTCGTCTTGCTACTTTGCGCATATCCAGAGAGCTACAACCTCGAGGTGAGTCTGTGAGACTCTAGTCGAATGCGCGAGCAAGCAAACTCGTCGGAGGCTATTTTCGCGAGTTCGAATCTCATTCTTTCCGCCAAGGGAGGGCATACAGACGTCTCAGTTCAACGAGAGGCGATTCAATTACATCTTAGAGGCGACAGAAATGAATGTAAATGCGATCTTGGATTAGATTAGGAGTCCAACTCGAACCGTTGAAATTCGATACACGAGGACGGATTCGGTTGGTTCGGGATGAGTGCTCCCGGCGAAGCTCGAAAGATCTTCGTTACTTGTATATCACAAGGCGCAGTCAGGTTGATACACCCATCCGCAGAGAACTTGGGACTTACAATCTGCTAGCCACGAGAAGCACCGGAAGACGCTGGTGCGAGGGCGTAGTCGAAGTAAAGGAACCCAACTCAAAAGATTCACCGCCCGCACAAGATATTCCTTCTCAATCTTCGGCCTCCTTAACAAACCCGCATGATGGGCCGCATCCTTACCCGAATCGATAGGCGACAAACCCTTACCAGCAAATTTTTCTTACCAAAAAGTTGGACCAGTGGGGTTCAACCGTTTACATAGTCCGTAATAATTTGATAATGCTTCTGCTTTTATTCAAAAGGGGAGAGCTGAGAGCTCAAAGTGCTCTCTAAAGTGAAGATCGCAACTATAAAATAAGAGATGAAGTGTACTAATACATGCATGGATACGACGCAGTGGGGATTCGAACAAGGCGTCACTCCGGGTTCACTCGCTACTCTTGAATGTCTCTGGATATTTCTCTTTGGCCCTCTTATAGATGGCTCGGCGGTACGCACTGACACCGTAGATCGTGCGCCAATTGTCAGATTCGAACTGAAGTATACTCTCCCTTTCAATTGGAGGACAGGACGGAAGATTTGTCGACCAGTCTACCAGCTTGGGATCGATCTTTCCCTTTATGTAGGAATATCCAGCTTGGACCTCCCGTGTGTGGGCCCAATGCGGGAACCAACGGACAGCCATAAGCCGCTGAACTTCCTCGATAGCATCCAAGTCAAATGCCAAGGATAGGTCGTGCTTGGAGTTGTTAGTTGGGTTAGGGTTAAGAGTATATAAAAATAATGGTAGGGTGAATCCACCCTACAGCCCTACAGAGGTGTAGGGTGGA
>FTPT01000192.1:50463-224126 GCA_900156845.1 Coprinopsis strossmayeri | reverse complement strand
GTTATTGCGGTGTTGACTGTAATATGTTCGAGAGAGTGATACGATTAGGTGTGAGTCGATTCAGATATGCAGTATCCTAGGCGTCAACGGCAAACCATTCTGAGACTGTCACATGTTGACCATCGGAGTCGCATTCAAGTTCAATTTTTGGGACGTGCACTCCCTCTTCTTCATAACCATGTCGAACAAGCAGCGCAAACTCTCTGGCCTTGGCGGATTGGAGCTGAAACTCGCCTATGAAAGTCTTCTAGCGCTTCAACAAACTTCCGTATCCAAAGGAACAACCATGACGAACAAGAAGCGCAAACTCTCTGGTCTCAGCGGATTGGAGCTGAAGCTCGCCTATGACCGTCTTCTAGCGCTTCAACAAACTTTCGTGTTCGAAGAAACAGAGGAAACTGCTTCGGATCCTGATAATAAAACATTCGAGGAGCAGATTTCGGCGACTGTGCAGCTCTTGTTATCGCGACTCGAAAAGGACGCAGTACGTTCATATAGTATAGCTGTCTCTCATTCTCTTATTCGTCCAAGTCTTTTAGCTTCTCTAGTGCCTCCCCTGAAAGCTTAACATCGCTTAACATCGTGTTCGATGGAACACTGGTCCCTGTTCGCGGACACCAAGCCAAAGTGGCTACCTCGACTGAATTAGGGTCGGATCGGCCATGGTCTGCGAAATTTTTCCATGACCATCTCTACATGCTTCAAGGGCAAGTTGCTCGCTCGGTAGGTCCTCCTTTTTACCACCACGACGCTTTCTCGATCGCTCAGAACGAAGTATGCTCGCGGGCTTGTATTGACGCCTTTATGTTCCGGGCTGCAGTCATGTTGCCCAAAGACAAATCTGTGGTCTTGAACTTAGATCACAGGATTGATTACGTTCGCCGAGTCTCCCCAACTCGCTCTCGAAGACAGGCGGACTCATTGATTATACCGCCTTTGTGGAATCAGACCGAACAAGAGCCGGTGAGTTTCCTGTCATTACATTTCATTCGTAGTCGCTCACGTCAATGGTTTTCAGGTATATATCTCAGGAAGCCGATCTTGAGCGGTCTCAAGAAAGCCTCACCGGGGTTTTTTGTTGTAGAGGCGAAGCATGAGGTGATCGCGGACCATATCCCACAAGCTATCTGTGAGATGTACGCCTGTGCCAAGGAACTCGGGTGAGTTGACTGTCTCACCTCCATCCCTCCTCGTGCCTTCCTCATGTAATTTGCTTTAGCGTGACAGTCATCCGCGGGGCCATCACGAGTGGCTATCGCTGGATCTTCTTGCACTTGACCCTGAATGGCGACGGTGTAGGAGGACAATATTATGAATCTCAAGAAATAATCTTCCGCTCTCGCTTGGACAATGCGGATGAGGTCGATATGAAGCCAGAGGACGCTGATTTAATTGCTGCCATTGTTGCATCCTGGGTGAGCTTGGATCATCAGTAGCTTGGTGCACATTGCTCATCTAGTTCAGATGGAACGTGGTTTACTGCCTATTGGGGACGATGAATTCCTTTCTCAACCAGTCTGAAGAACGCAGGAGGGAAGCGACTTCATTACCGGATCGGCTTGTGCTAGTGCTACCTGCTCTCTCCCAATAAAGATTTCTGGAATGCAATAGTATCTGCCATTTTTTGAGATTGTTGCTCAGTCCGACCTCCTTGGTATCTCGACACCCTCCCAGTAAGGGATGTCTAGATGTCTTTCCTCATGCTGGAGGGGTGGAATCATAATACAAGCCTCCTACCACAGAGTGCTTACGCGTTGAGAGGGGTGTGAATATCTCTCCTTTCGTATCGAGCCTTATTTACAGTGCGACTGCTGGGCTCTGGAGGGTCAGAATCTCGCAAGAGGGATTGAGAAGGGGGAGGATGGCTGGAACTGGACTTCGAAGCTTGGGGCTTGAGGCTTGAAGCGAAATCTGGTCTTGTTTGTTACTGGAATACAGTAAAGAGCTCGCCGTGTGAGATCGGTCGTGTAAGCTCCCCAGGTTGCAGCTTGTTATGAATCTACAGTGCAGAATTTGTCTGCGTGCACTCAGTGAGGTGCGTTTACAGAGACTCAACTCGAGAAGCCCCCAGAAGGATAGCACCACCCACCTCACATCGACAGGGGTGTTAACGACTTGTACGGCACCGTAAGTACCGGGCCGTTTGGGCGCTTAACTCTACCTGTATGTACGGGATTACGGTAGTCAAGTCACGGTTCGGTGTCCGACGGTTTAAATTCACGATGGCATTGCAGGGAGAACTGGGCGTTGGGTTGGGTCCACAAAGATTCGTAGATCCCTGACCTGTTCGAATAACGCGTTCATGAGTTGTACAGAGTCACCCAACGAGAGGGCCGTTATATGGGTTCCTTGCAAGTATGCGATTCCCCATGAATATTGAGTGACGGTGGACAGACGAGAGGGGATAACCATGGCCACTGCCTGCATTCTTCATCCAGCGCACACCCGAGGCCAACGGGTGAGGCGTAGTTGCGTTTGGGCAGGCTGAGTGGCGCTTAACCCGAGCGAGGCGATGAAGGTCATGTCATATCATCCGAGCAGCTATGGAATGAGGTGAATTTGATTGGTGGTGGGGTGTTGGATTTCGTCGGGGTCTGTACTGTGAGAGGTCCAAGAGGCCTAAGTTTGGAAAGGTACGAGGGCGGACGACGGTCTGACACGGCGGGTGCAACTCTTGTATCAACCAGCCCAGTTGTTGAGGCAGTGCGAGAAACATTCGAAGCGCCTTTCGTTGTAATCCGGTCGGGCGGCATCGAACGTCCAAGTTCTGCTCGTTCAAATTTCAGTAAAAGTATGACATTTCTCCATGATAGTACTGGCAGAACCGTGTGCGTGTGTCCTCGGGGGAATGAGGAGCTCCGTATGGCGATTGCTTGGTTCTTCTGGATATACTTTCGAGTGGTACAGCAGCTCGTAATAAGATTCGCATCCAGTCTCCAGAGTATTGTCCAGCGAGATGAGATTCGAAGGGGGTTGGTGAGAGACAGAGACATTCAAGTGAGACGAGGAAGTTTACGAATTTGTTCTAATTGGTTAATATGGCGACGGGGAATAGCGGGAACCCCGTTGGAACCTAGGGGGAAGGTTCTTAGAAACGAGGAAAGACCGTGAAACGAAGGTGGTGATTCCGAGGGCCAGGGCAACGAGACAATGAGCGAGTAATTCGGTGCCGAGCGGGACGATGTCGGGCGAAGACAAGAACTTTTCCAACGTCATGTCTCTATTTATATTAGCCTTTGAGCCCTAGTTTCGAGGAGGAAACGCAGCGGGTTTGATCGTTGCTCTGATGATGGGCCGAAAAAAAATGATGGGACCTTCCATCAATCAATAGAAGTGTCTGTGCGCAGTGCATGCCGCTCCAATTTCTCCTTTTCCTTCACACCACTTCCTCTTCTCAACTCAAGGGGAGAGCAAAGTCACGGGGCCCACCTTATCCAGCTCCTCGAAAACAATATTTGACGCGGTCGGCACTGGCTCACGACGCCGGCGATAGTTGACCGCTCTCACAGATCCGCTGTTTGCTGGCACTGAAGACACTCCCAACGATGAACACACCAGCGCGGTACATCCTCCTCGCGCTCTTTCTCATAGTCTCTCTACACTACCTCCTCGCATTCACGCACGAAGCCTATGGGCGGGCGACAGCGCTGTCCCACATCAAAGAGGTCTTCAAGCCGCAGCCCAAGGTCCCCATCGACCTCGATGCGCTTTATGGGCCCGACGCCATGCTCGGCAACCAGACCCTGCGCACCGACAGACGGGCCAATGCGACCTTTGTCATCTTGTGCAGGAACAGCGACATGGGCAATATCATCCGCAGTGTGAGAGAGATGGAAGATAGGTTTAATAGGTATTATCGGTATCCGTATGTGTTTTTGAACGAGGAACCGTTTACGGATGAGTTTAAGAGGTGCGTGTGGGGTGTATCGTTATCGTTAACTTTTCCTTACTTATATAACCACACGACAACAGACGCCTGAGCAACCTCAGCCCCGCGAAAATGGAGTTTGGCGTCATCCCACGCGACCACTGGTACCAGCCCGAATCGATCGACGAAGACATCGCAAAAGCCAACCGCGACAAGATGGTGGAGAAGAACATCATCTACGGCGGGAGCGTTTCCTATCGAAACATGTGTCGCTTCAACTCTGGCTTTTTCTTCAGACACCCCTTGATGGAGAAGTATCGGTGGTATTGGCGTATCGAGTGCGTGGCTCTCTCATGTCCGGAGAGAAAGGCCTGTACTGACCGTCGCTCGTCGCTGATAGACCTGACGTACACTTCCACTGCAATATCAACCACGACCCCTTCCTCTACATGGAAGACAACAACAAGACGTACGGTTTCACCATCACCATGTACGAGTACGAGGCTACGATCCCGACGCTCTGGGGCCACGTCCGAGGTGCATCATCATCGTCGTCATCCCTCCTTGTTCTTGCTTACACTGACGGACCATCCGACCCATACTAGAATTCATGCGCCAACACCCCGAACACATCGCAGAAGACAACGCGTTAGGATTCATGTCCGAGACAGGCGACCGCTACAACCTGTGTCACTGTACGTCTTTCTTGTCTTTCTCATCTTTCTCATCTAACTCATCCCATCCATCTACATCTACATCTACACTATATCCTCTTCACATTTTCGTTCCCTCGATCCCTTCATCTCTACATCCCCTTCACATATCTCGATTCTGATCTCTTTTTTTGCATCAACAGTCTGGTCGAATTTTGAGATTGCGGATATGGACTTTTGGCGGAGCCCGGCCTATATGGAGTTTTTCGAGTACTTGGATTCAAAGGGCGGATTTTATTACGAGGTTCGTTTTTCTTTGTCTTGCCTTTTTTTTTATCTCTCCGTTCCTAACCTAATCACACGAAACCCAACAACCAACAGCGCTGGGGCGACGCACCCGTACACAGCATCGCCGCCGCCCTCTTCCTCAATAAAAACCAGATCCACTTCTTTGATGAGATCGGGTATGAACATAATCCGTACACGCATTGTCCAAAGTTGGGAAAGAATTGGGAGAATGGGAGGTGTTCGTGTGATCAGAAGAAGAGTTTCGGTGAGTGATCTGGATTCCGTGTTTTGTCTTTTGTGACATTTTGCTCGTTCGTTCGTTCGTCTGATCGGTTGATCGGGGAGGCGCTGCTCTGTTCCGAGAAAAGCCTTTTGGAGTGCTGTGGCTAGAGAGTTCAGCTGTTCGAGAATAAGCGGCTATTTCTGTTTGAAAAGGAATTGTTGTACAGACTTTGGATCTTTCTGGCATTGAGTGTCTAATCAATGACGGACGCTGACCCCTCTCTTCTACAGACTATGATGGATACTCGTGCATGAACAAGTGGGACACGTTTATGCGTCTACCGAGCCATTAAATCTTCCTTTCACCACCACCACCACCAACGACGACGCGACGAGGGACTGGCGGGTTGGATATAGGTTGGATATAGAGCGGTTTTGCTTTGCGTTAGGATGTATTAGGTGGAGGGTGTTGTGTGAAGGAGAGGAGCATGGGATTTATGTTGGAGGTCGTTGTATGGAGGACGAGGCGACATCTGTTAAGCCTGGAGGGTGCTGTACGAAGGACAAAGTTCAATTCCTTTTGAGTTGGAGCCCTGAAGCGATTTATGTCGCGATCGGAAGCTCTTATTTACTGTGTAGTCTGTATGGTGTATGGAGGGGAGGCTATTAGGCGAACATCTACATTTTTTTACACCTAATCTGTGCTGTTCTGTATCTACCCTGTTTATCTGGCTACGTATAGATTTTGCTGTATGTAAACTGTGGGTACCTCTTGAGTTTGGGTGCTTGTTAGGCTAAGTAGTACCCTTCGTTGGAGCGTGCTTGGTTGAGTGGAGTCGGTGTTGAGTACGAGACCCAAGGTTTTGGAGATGGGAAAATTGGATGATTTCTCATCGTACCTTTTCGTGTCGTGAAATGAGATGGAAAACGATGATATAGTATGAAAGTTAAAAAACTGGGATATGAAACGGAAACGAAAACGAAAAGAAGTCTGGTGAGAATTTGTGGGATCGGACCCTCGAATTCGTCGAGAGCGCAAGTCGCTGACTCAACCACCCCTCGCTTCAAGCTTTATGGGCTTGCTCCTTATAGAGCTGTAATCCGGCACATGTATAAGGCTTCTTTGAACGATGTTCTATGTACATACCATACCCGCTGAACGGTATTCCTGTTCTGAATCTTGAGAGTGCAATCCTCTACGACGGTTGGCCACTGTCCACACTTTCCGAGCTTTTACGATGGGCGACGGAAGATCATTGATCAATGTACATGCTCTCGAGGCAATCAAAATGCTGGTGAGGGCGACGACGCACCCGGAAACCGGATAGTATATAAAGGTAATTAAGTACTATGGTTCCAAAGTCATGCATTATAAACCCAGAAATTCCTATGAGATTGCCTTGTCTACAGTACCACTACTAACTAAGAAAATGGAAAAACTAGACTGATACATGTCCGAAACCAAAATCAAGATCTGAAATGCTGATTCATATGCTTGGATAAAGCATCGCGGATAGCTTTAATGTTAGTATAACGGTGTCTCCCCGCTAGGCTCACCGCCGTATCTCCATCATCATCCACCACATCAACTTGAATTCCAGGGAATTCAAGAAGCAGCTTCACAATGTCCAACCTTCCATTGTACGATGCCCACATCAATGGTGTCCGTCCATCATTGTCCCTCATGTTCACATCGATTCCGGGGAATTCAAGCAGGAGCTTGACACTGTCCAGGGTATCACTGTACCATTTAGATGCGATTGATAATGCCGTCCTCCCGTGGATGTCGGTCGCATTCACATCAATTCTGGGGTGTTGGAGGAACAGTGGGATGATTGCTGTACGGCCCCAGTTAACTGCCAACATTAATGCTGTGGATCCATTGTTGGCTGCACTATTGACATCAATTTCAGGATGTTGGAGGAGCTTGACAATAGGTTGCATTGTGGCAAACTGCACTGTGGGAAACTGCATTGTGGCAAACATCAAGGCAGTCCATCCTGCATAGGCCCAACCAATGGCCCTTGCATTGACATCTATGGCAGGATGCCCAAGAAGCTGCTCTATGACTCCAGGGAAGCCTTTATCAGATGCCTGCATCAGGGCTGTCCTTCCATCATTATCAAAACCAAGTGGATCCACTTTGGGATGTTGAAGCAGCTCCAGTGCAATGGCACTATGTCCATTCCGTAGTGCATGATGTAAAGCTGCTCCATTCTTCTTGTGGTTAATGTCAATACTAGGAGCTTGAAGGAGGCATTGGACTATTTGTTCATGACCTCTTTCAGAGGCTGCAATCAAGGCAGTGTAACCATTGCTGGACACTAGGTTGATCTGGATAGCAGGGCAGTCCAGCAGGTGCATCACAACTGCCTTGTGCCCACACAATGAAGCCAGTATCAATGGTGTGAATCCGTTCTCATCTTCTGCATTGATTGGGATTACATCATATGATGCCAGCAATTCCTGAATGACATCTCCCCAGCCTTGACTCAATGCATACATTAACTTGGCCCATGGAGATGGGTGTCCTTCAAGCAGGGTATACTCTAGCAACAGTTGTGCAATGGAGTCATGACCTTTGAGGGAAGCAAGCATTGCAGGTGACATTGTGTCTTTGTCTGTTGCCTTGATGTTGATATCACCATGATGTAGTAGCTGTTTCACAACATCTTCATGGCCATTCTGTGCAGCATGTGCCAATGCTGTCATCTTGTGATGGTCTGTGGCATTCACTTCAAGCTCATGCCACTCAAGGAGCCATGCAACAACATTTTCTCGACCAATGCTTGCTGCTTCCATCAATGCTGTTGTCCCATCCGTATCTGCACAATTGACTTTGAGTCCAGGGTGCTCAAGTAGGGCTGCTAAAACACCATCATTGGCATTCCATGTCGCCTGCATCAATGGTGTCCAGTCCGGTGCATCTGTGGCATTAACATTGATTTCAGGGAACTGAAGTAGTTGACGAACAACACTCTCATGGTCATATACCAACGCTGCCATGAGTGGTGTATAACCATAGGCCTCAGTGTTGACATCAATCCTGGGTTGATCAAGGAGGTGGAATGCACTCTCAATTGATGGTGGGTTGTGGACCAGTGATACCATCAATGGTGTGAGGTTATTTGCATCCCGGGCATTGGGATCAGGGATGGTGCTTAAAAAGGGGAGAAGGCCAAAAGCTGAGGCAATGTGCAAACTGCTGCCACAGGGATATAAGTCATCATTGTCAAAGCCAAGTGCCAAGGGGAATGATTGACATTGTTCAAGGAAATGGTGGATGGGAAGAGATGCTGGCAACTGGGGATCACATTTACGTGCATAGTAATCCCAGTTGTTGTATGCATAGTGAAGGAAGGGGTGACAACTGAGGACCTCATTCAAGTGATTCCCATTCAAGATATCTGACTCTTGAAAGTCACATGAAATCAGACGGGAAATGCATGTTGAGGCAAGGAAGGCATAGGGAGATGGGTAGTCTTTGAGGAGAATGGGTTCAAGAGCATCCTTGGCAGTAAAATCTACCAGCCAGGCATCAGACGTAGAAGAGGGGCTATAAATGTGAGACTTACGAATGAGGCGCACAGTGTTGCTCTGGTCCTCCTTTTCCACATATATCAGGCCACAGCACACAGATAGGAGGGACCGTCCATCAACAATGTGATCAGTGTCAAAGGTGTGAGTTTCCAGGTTTGCAATAACAGCATACTGGAGCTCCTCAACCGAAAATGATTGCTCTGCATGCACAACCAGTGCAAGGATACGTTTGGCAAGTGCTACATGCCTAGGTGCCTGCTGCTCAATCCGGGTCATGGTGGTGGCATACATGCCATCAAGCCCAGCAGGCATCTTGCCCAGTGTTGAGCGTATGTCATACACGCTGAGACAATTCTCAAGGGCCAACAATTGAAGGGAAGCATGGAGAAACCTATAACCAAGTTGTATTCACCATATTGATAAAATAGGATGTACAAATGTCCACTCACATTCCAGCAGACTTCTTGAGAATCTTCTCAATCACTTCTTGCTTGAATGCTGGGTCTTCAAGGAGCCATCGAAGTACAGGATTCCGAGCAAAAACTGCATCTATAAGCAGTAGGATGTCATCTTTATGGGCAATGACCTTGAATCGTTTTGCCTCGGGGAGTTCAGATTCAAGGTTGGCCAAAGGACGAGAGGTGATGAAGAAGTTGGCCTCTATCATGCGCAGCATAGCAATGAGGTTGAACTGGACAGTCCTTGGTGCCTCATCAATCCCATCCAAGATGTAGAAGCTCATTCTGAACTGCTTGGAAAACATCACCAGGACATCCACCAATTCGTTCTCGCTAGGCTTGGTTCGTCCATCACGGTGACGTTGATACAGCGGCTCGACAAATTGCACCAGAGTTGGATATCGTTCCAGTTGCTGATCCACCAATCCACCCAGGATCTCCTCGAGGGAAATCTTCTCGGTGTAACGAGAGTAGGCACAGGCGACAACTATGCCGCCATGTGCATCCACATCTGCTATTCCATCGAGATATTCGGTCACGATTGATGCAACAACAGTTTTCCCAGAGCCAGCTACAGCAACATCAGATGCGGTGAACCGTGGATTGAACAAGTCTAGGACTCACGGATTCCGGTCCCCCAGAGAATACCGTGCTTGGTCCTGCACCATTGTTGGAACTCTCTACTGTTGAGTAGCCACGTCCCAGTGCCCGGTGTTCGTTTCTTCAAGGTATCTATCTGTATGCTTCGGAAATCGGTTTTCGGTGCCAGCCAGCCGCATATTTTCGACACAAGATTGGCTAGGTCATGGAAGAATCAGCTAACTGTCCAGTGTCCAACAAAGAAGACTTACCATCAGGAGGTGGGGCATGGAAGTGATTGACGATGGTGTCTCGTCCAGTGACATTGAATGTTCCCCCGTGCACTTGTGTGTTGCCCGTGCCCTGGAACATAGACCCTCCTGTGCTGAAAAACTCGCCTTCAAGACCAGCCCATGTTCAGATAAGTCACAAGACAGAAGGGAGAAACAAACCTCCAGTCGTCGAGCCGTGCCACTGTGAGGGTCCGGCCACCGCCCAGTTCTGCTAATCGCACTGCATCAGCATCGCGTTCCATGTCGAATGTGCAAGCACAGATCACTCACCTGTTCAGAGAATGTCAATGCCATTTTATAGTGCTCAGACGATGGTGCTATTGTATATGCGCTGACAGGGAGGAGTAAGGTGGGGGATGGTGATGGTCCAAGATAAGGAGGAAGCGAACCTTTAAGTATGCGACCATCACCAATGACTTGCACAGCACCTTACCTCAGCCCGTTTAAGCACCCACGTCCAGCACATCGCCACAACCGAGCACACCAATCTCACTGCCCTTTCATCAATACAGCATTCACACTGCCTCAATTACATCTTGAATGACCGAAGCACTGTCGCACAGCAGCTCGGAGGTGCATAGTGATCTCCATCACAGCCTTTCTCACCGTGCCTCGCTTGAAGCCTCGCGTTGTTTGGAGATCTTGCCATTGACATTGTGTCATGGAACACAATGAACACAGTCTTCCGAGTACCTTAGCACGGATGCGCAAGAACCCGGTTCACGTATCATACCTGAGCCACCATGGGGACGAGAATGGAATCGTCAACTTTCATTAGCATTTCTGTCGCAGATGCCCTAATACACCATCCCCCCTCTCTCCTGCTGCCGGTGCTTCCACCCTTCAGAGCGTGACCGGCATTAATCTCATGTGGAAGCAAGGGAAGCACGGGGATAGAAAGTCTTTGTGTGGAATGGATTGCAGTGCATCTATTCCAGTGAGATCTGACGGGTAGGCATCAGAAAGCGCAGACGAGCTGTGATCATGAGACTTACGAATATGAGAAGAACATATCTACTTCCTTTCTCCGCATAAATGAGGCCACAGCATCCAGACAGAAGAGACTTTTCGTCGGCAATCCGATCAGGGTTAAAGGTATGGGTTTCGAGATCGCCCGTGACAGCATACTAGAGGTCCTCGATGCGTAACGGCCAATCTGCCCGAAGAACCAGTACGAGAATGCATTTGGAAAGGGAAACGCGCTTCACTGATGGCTGCTCGATCCGTACCACAGTGACCCCCCATACATGCCGTCGAGCCCCGCAGACATTTCGTGTAGGGTTGCTCGAACGTCAGGAATACTCGGGCAATCTTGAAGGGCTTCGAGTTGGAGAGCAGCATGGAAGGACCTGATTGTACCTCGATCAGTAAATCATCGAAATCCCAGTACACTGACTCACATTTCGTCGGACTGCCCAAGAATTGTTTCGATTACTTCGCACTTCAAAACTGGGTCCGCAAGCAGGTGCCGAAGATCAGGATTTCGAGCGATAACACGAGCTATGAGGATTATGTTGTCTTCATAGGCGATAATCTTGAACATCACAGCCTCTGGCAAGTTCCGATTCGAGTTTCTCCAGAGGCTGGGATATGACCAAAACGTTGGCATTTATCATGCGCAATATCTTGACCAAGTTGAATCGAACGTCCCTCGAGGCCTCGTCGACGCCATCTAGCACATGGAAACTAAGCTCGAAGACTTTCGGGAACTGAACCAGCAAGACGACTAATTCATTCTACGTACGATTTGATTCGACCAGTTTGGTGTTCCTTGTACATACATTGGCACAACAAGCTGGACGAGAGCAGGATAGCGTTCCAACTGCTGATCCAACAATCCGCCCAAGATCTCTTCCACTGAAATCAACTTGGAATAGTGGGCGTACGCATAGGCCATGGATATACCTCCGGCGGGCGTGTCTTTCGCAAATGTTTCAAGACGGTCGACGACAATGGATGCGACGACGCTTTTACTAGCACCGGCTGCGAATTTGGTTAAAGGCGATCCGCAAAATTCAAATGCAATGCACTCACCAATGCCGAAGCCCTTTAGTATACCACCCTTGCCGTCGGGCCAATGTCGAAAGGGTTTTTCATCAAGCAACCACTTTCCGGTACTAGGAGTCCGCTTCTTGAAGGTATCGATCTGGATACTGCGAAAGTTGACTGTAGGGGCTAACCAATCGTGTATTGTAGAGACGAGATCATCTAGGCACCCTGAGTGTCAGGAAACCGTTCAAAATTGAAATGAAACCTTCACACACTGTCAGGCCTAGATAGACTTAGATGCTTCATTGAAGTTGTTGATGATCGTCTGGTGTATATCACGCGCGGCGACGTTAAACGTTCCCCCATGCACTTGCGTGCTGTTGGCGTCTTGGGAAGCGGAAGCTCCTCCATTGGTGACGTTACCTTTAAGTTCGACAAGTTGGGAAAGGCAGACAGGTGCACTCAAGTCAGAGCACGAACTTTCGGCGGTAGAGCCCTGCTGTGAAGGTCCAGCGCCTGCCGGGTCCTTCTGGTGAAATCCCATCAGCATCGAAGTCCATGTTGAATTCAGGCACTATGCACTTACCTGTGCTGTATGCAACGATGATTGGGAGGGGCGATGGTGATAGTTCAAAGGAAGCGGAGCTGTCACCGCCTCGTGCAAATGAGGTGATGACCTCCACGGCGTCGATCATTGTCTCTCCTGTTCCCGGCCTGTTAGAGTGCTCAGTTCGGGGGAGTCTATAGCACTCACCAAATGCGTTTTATTGTAGTGATCGATGGATGAAATCAACAATATCACACGATGCTAGGTGGATGTTGGCGAGGCTCTCGTCACTGTCGTCGAGAGAATAATTGAGGCTTGGTGAGCTTCAGCTGTTCGAGTATATAGCCTGCTGTGTCCTGGCCCTGGGCGTCCAACCTTCCCCAACGGCCCTATCTTTCATGCCCGTTCTACGCGTCGGTCCCAGAGGTTGACTCTGTAGAAGATCCGTTTAGACAACGCGTATCTCCGTGTCCATCGCTTTTGAGTTTTGGAAAGTTGCGGTTGTTAGAGGGGCGGTTCAGATGTCGGGGAAGTGGGTAGAAGACTGTGGAGGCGTGAGAGGGCGCGAGTTGATTAGTTGATTGCGCATCAATGGACGGCCCCTTCGAGAGCTCAGGCTGTTCACGACTTTCTCTCTGTTGTCCGAATCACTCATCACTGTGTTAAACTCTAATACCCTTTGTTGGAGATCCCGAAGTCGTTTAACGGGCTTACTGATTTGCTCATTCGTCTTTCAACCGGAAATATCGTAGCTTCCAAAATTGATTCACACAATCACCACAGCTCCCAACACCGCTCTACTAAGAGTCATATCAAAGCTATCATTGCCCCGGTCGTATCGATATCGGTGCCATTGCCTTCAATTCCAGGATTTAGAAGGAAACAGCTGCTCGATGGCGACACATTGAAGATCTTTAAAAATTTGTGTGAATGGAAACTCGGTAGATGAAGTAGGATCGACTTGCGATAGGGTATACGATTAGATAAAAATGTTGACGGGATCCGTGCGATACCGTCAAGATATGATACGGGTGATGCAGGATATCAGAAGAAAAAACACGGGGGTATAATCAAAACCCAGCGGGTTGGTCCATATGCTTGGACAAATAGGTTGAATTCTCGCACGAGGAACCTACTGATCTCTCCCCGCCAGACCCAACACCGTATCCCCGTCCCTATCCACCACACCAATTTGAACATCAGGGAACTCAAGGAGGAAATTCACAACGGCTACCCATCCTCTATACGACGCCTGCATCAACGCTGTGCGCCCTTCGTTGGTCACCACATTCACGTCAATTCCAGGTAACTCAAGCAATAGCTTGACAGTATCCAACCTCCCAAAGTAAGACGCCTGCAGCCATACCGTACTTCCCTGGCTGTCCGTAGCATTTAATTCGATCTCGGGATGTTGAAGAAGCTGTTGCACAACTTCCGAATGGCCGCACGCTGCTGCCTCCATTAACCCCGTAGACCCCATGATCACCCGCGCTATTGACATCGATCTTGGGATGCCCGAGAAGTAACTCGAGAATATCCTCCTGGCTGTAGTGCGATGCGAAAATGAGAGCAGTCCACCCTGGATAGTGCCCATTATCAGTGGCACTTGCATTGAAGTCTGTAGCAGGATGGTGAACGAGCTGCCCTACGGAGTAAGCACAATATGGGCAAGGAGAGATAAAGAGAGCAATGGTGATGGTTCGAGATCAAGACAGACGGCGGTACCGTGATGTGTCACAACCTCGGTGTGACCAGAGCGCCAATCTTTTCTATAGCGCGTCGCAGCCCGGCTCAGCGCTTAATGCTGTTTGGCAGGTTGTTTAAACCCGAAGCTTAAGGCGATTAAGACCCGTCCAATTTCGCCCTTGTTTTTGCAGGGTTTCCCGACCCAGTATATCAGTCAGGCTTCGAGCTATCCGAGCTATCCGAGCTATCCATGCCCACGCTTTCTGAACGTTTACTACGGGCGATGGAAGATCATAATGCACATACTCTCGAAGCAATCAAAATGCTGGTGAGGGCGGTGACGCAAGCGGAAACTGGATAGTATATACAGGTACTATTGTTCCAAAGTCATGCATTATAAACCCAGAAATTCCTGAGACTGCTTTGTCAACAGTACCAATGCTAACTAAGCAAATGGAAAACCGAGGCTGATACATGTCCGAAACCAAAATCAAGATCTAGTAGGTTGGCTCATATACTTAGAGAAAGCATCGCGGATAGGTTTAATTTTAGCACAATTTGCAAAAATGATCAGGGGGTGGCTCATGGAAGTGATTGACGATGGTGTCTCGTCCAGCGACATAGTACGTTCCCCCGGTCGCTTGTGTGTTGGCCATGCCTCAGAACATAGACCCTCCTGTGCTGAGGAACTCGCCTTCAAGACCGGATGTTCAGATAAGTCACAAGACAGAAGGGAGAACCAAACCTCCTGTCGTCGAGCCATGCGACTGTGAGGGTCCAGCAATCGCCCAGTTCTGCTACTCGCACTGCGTCAGCCTCGCGTTCCTCGTTGAAAGCGCAAGCACAGATCGATGATCACTCACCTGCCCAGATGCCATTTTATAGTGCTAAGATGATGGTGCTATTGTATATGCGACGACGGGGAGGAGGGATAAGGTGGGGGGTGGTGATGGTCCAGGATAAGGAGGAAGCGAACCTTTAAGTATGTGACCAGAACCGATGATTTGCACAGCACCTTACCTCAAGCCCGTTTAAGCGCCCACGTCCACCACATTGCCATGCCGAGCACGCCCACTGCCTTTTCATCAATACGCATCGATTTGACCCAAGGGCATCCGTGGCTGGCACGGAGATTCTCGTAGCGTGTTCACATTGATTGACGAGGCCCTTACCAGGACCAGCCTGACGGCACTTAGCTGCTAATAACTTTGCTATTTTTGGTAACGGCTTTTTACGAGCCTAACTCGGTAGCGAAAAATTGATTATTTAATCTTGATTTAATCGGAATTATTTACGCACGCTATTGTGTGCGGCATGGTTGATTCAGACAAATCCAATATACTGCCATTCATTAACGTTCATTGTTGCCCTCGTTCTCGTTTGCTTTTCTTTTCCTTGACCCTTGGACTTGGACTCTGCATGTGATGTGCATGGAGGAGAGCAAACTATCGTTTCTCCTCTTCGTACTCATACCGGCGTACTCAGGATACGTGGCTCAGCGCCAGGATCGCGATGACTCGGATTGTTAACGGCTTGCGTTCCTTTTTTTGGTGGCCGAGAGGTTGAGATTGGGCAGGTCGGATTGGGAAGGTCGGACGAGGTGGATTCGTGGGCATCGCTTTAAACGAGACAACGCAGAAAGGGAGGAATTCTGGCCTTCTCTTCGTACTGGTCGTGGTTCAGGATACGTGGCTCAGGAATCGGTGGATCGCGAATTATCCCACAACTATGCTGGATGCTGGCGTTTCGTTTTTCTGTCGGGTTCATTCATTCTTGAACTAGGACCCTGGGATATTTTATGGAATTAGGCGGTCCTGCGGGCTTGGTTTTGAAGAAGCGGCACTAGACGGCGCAACGCGACTTGGGGAGGCGAGACGAGATAGGTGGATGGTTTTCTTGTAAAATTAATGCGAAAGCCTTGGAGAGTCGCAGTGGAGCTGGTACCACAGGGGCAGGATCTCTCGACGATACAATACGGCTTGGTACGACCCTGAATGCTGAGGTTTAGGCGCTTTAGGTATCTTGGTCAAGACCCAGATCTTCCAAGGAGTAGGATATGCGCGTCGACGACTTTGGTCCTAGGGAAACGCATACGGAATACAGGATACGCCAGTCGCCACGTAGGTCTGACTATACACCTGGCTGTTCTCTGGTCTGTGATGCTGTTTCAACGACCTGCCGCATAGTCGGAATGCAATGTAAGCGTCACATCTTATAGGAATGGAATTAGCCTGACGTTACCGATATGAATCTCCATTGCCGGACCTGGAGCTGGGATTGGGGAGGCTGAGATGGAGACGGAGAGGCTTTGACCCGGAAGAGGGAAGGCTGTGGTTGACTCGATAGGTTACTCCTGCTGGTTCATCGGGTAGTTCTATGCCGTGGCTTTCAGATGGCAAGGTATGTCTGTATGTAGCATTCATCTAGGGCTGTTGTGCAGGTAAGACAGTACATGGTTGGTGTAAGTTATCTGGCGTCTTGGACGGTGGCTTCGAAGCAATACGCGTCGAACTACCACGGTGTCTATAGAGGGCAGGCCCCTCGTATTCGCGTGCAAGCGAAGATTTAATGGAGCGACATCTGTAAAGGTGTGTCGCAAGCTTCGTGTACGGATGCAGGGGTGATCCTAATATCGACAGTTATAATATAGTTAGGTTAACGCAATGTCCTGCTGGCGGGAACTCACTTCTGAGCTCTGCAATCCATCCATTGCGGACGTCAATGATAATGGAGCTTGGACTTGGTTGTAATCGGACCTCTACCGTTGAGCATGGGTATGGTTGTTCTCTGTTAAGGTAATGCGAAGGAAGGTGGGCCTTTCCTGCTGAAGGAGCAGGGAGCCGATACATCGGGCGTGCTGTGTCCCGACGCACTGTCGCTGAACCCCGACGCGCCGCCCTTGCGTCCGAAAGCTCTAAGAACTTCTGGTCACCTCACTTCTTTGCGACGCTACGTTGCTACCCTCCTCTACCGGAGTAAGGCTCCTCTTCCGGGACACCAAAGGTAACTTTGAAGGTGCAAATCTAGATGCTCGACATTCTGCTGCTGCGCATGTAAGTCCTGGCCTGTTGTTACATAACCAAAGACACAGTTCTGATCATTGGGTGTGACATAGGTATCTAGACGACGCAACTGAGTAGGACAATGGACGGCACCGCCTTCCCATTGTGCAGGGCGCATTTCAGGCTGGACAACGCTGCCTAGATGGCGTTATACAACGGGGAATAGTAAGATTTCCATTTTCGCTCTGCGCCATTCTCGAACACCAGACGCGATCACGTTGTTCCATGGACCGTGGACCGTCCGTTGTGGGGTAGAGCGCACCCTCGAGATAGACGCCGCCTCACGTGGCCTTGGGGGATTTAACGGCAGTCTCCTGTTTTCCTCCTCTCCCACTTTTACTTCCCCCTACATTGTAGGTTGTCCGCATCCCTCTTCCTTAGCGACCCTATACTTTTCTTCAACCCAATTTCCAACACCTATACAATATAATGGCCTACCAATTTGAATTTGGGTATGTGCTTTGTTTCGTCTAGTCTCGACGCTGTCTATTCACATTTCTTTCCGTTCCCAATGCGCTTCCACATCCACTCTCCACCTCCGCCTTGGGTCCTCATACTCTATTGTATTCTATCCATCTTGCCACCGTGTCTTTTCTCCCGCCTGAACGTCGTTGGCATTGCCACTGTGAAGTTCAACCATCCAGTGCGTACTGAGCCACTCGCATTGTCTCCCATCCACTATCTCAACTCAACTCTGCAGCGACCTCTTTGGTGATCCTGAGGGAGACTTTTTGCGCCTTTGCGGGCTCATACCGTCGCATTCGGGCGACAATGGGTTACAATTTGAAGCAGATGTTATGACTGCACTGGATGCCACACCGGCTGCCAGTTCCTCAAGCAACCAGGTCCTGGAGCCTCCTTCCGAATCCAACGACAATGAGGATGCGACGGCATCCCTGGAGGCGCCCCCGCCTCCCGATAAGATTTACCTTACTCCAGACGATGATGCACCTGCCGAGGGTGCGGACGTTGATCCTCATCCCCTGATCAACGACAGAATCTTGAATGTAGGAAGAGTAGACCTTGCTCTTGATGTCAATCCATCCAGTATCAGCATGCCACCGATTGTAGGGCCTTTACCACCGTGCCCTCGCACCCACTGGCACAACCTAACTGACGAGCCTACTGATCTGACCTCCGAGCATGTGGGTCCGAACGATGGGACAGGGGAGCTGTTCCAGAGGTGCGATATCTTACCCCCCTGGATGTACGTTCGGTTTGGTTTCTTTATTTGATGCTAAGAGATGTTCCACCGTGCTGATTCTTTCTTTTTTTTTTTTGGTTTTGTAGGATGGAATCCAATGGAGTTGCCGGTCAGGCGTCGATCAACCGACAGCAAGAGGCCGAGGTGGTGGAACCGAATGAAGGTGTACCTCAAGATTTGAACACCTATCCTGAAGACACAAAGGCTGGTGAACTCACTAGACCTCTTGTAGGTCCAGGCGGCGCAGGTGAAGAGGATGAGCGCACCGAGGTTGCGCCTACACTTAGCAGCCGGGCCGTTGAGCCTAGTCCTGTTGCTGACACTGTCGAGGAGCTCAGCGAAGTCCAAGCAATCCCTGACATCGGAAGCCGCGCGGCCGGTAAACGAAAAGCCGTTGAAGTTATTGATCCCACTGGCGAAGACTTAGATGAAGAAGCCGCCAACGAAAAGACGAAGACGAAGACGAGTAAACCGCGCCAACCCACTCGGCCTGCTGGGCATCGAAGTACTAAACGCCCGCGGTTGAACTTGGATTTGTATGTTTCGTTTTGTCTTGGTCGTTTTAATGCTCGGATTCTCAAGGGTTTTTTGTAGCAACGTTACTGAGCCTCAGCAACCTAGTGATCCCCCACCTCATGGATGGCCTGTGTCCCAAGTACCCCAGCCACTAACACTTCAAGCCCTGGTGACTATGTCGTACGGGCTATATCCCCTCCCTCCCTGGGAAGTGCAGCGCCTCTTACGGCAATTGGCAGTACCTTTCCCTGTTGCGGGGCCTTCTACGCTGGCCACCCTTCCCCCGCCTGTCTCGGGCATGTTGTACACTGCGCCTCATCCCGCGCACGATATCGCTACGATACCTCCCCCGCCTGTCTCGAGTACGTTAGGCACTGCGCCTGCACCAGCGTACCCCCATGGCCGTCCGCCCAAGGCCGGTCCTTTTGCTCCTCCAGCCCCCGCCCCCACCCCTGCACAGACGGGGGGCATGATGTTCCCACTTTACTGGGTCAATGAACCTCCCCTGCCTGGTGCTGCATCCGGGTCTTCTTCCGATTCAGAGGTCTCTCCTGCCCCTTCTGGGGCGACGGCCACAGCACCTCAGAATAATAACGGTCAGGCTGGTTCGTCCCAGGCTGCTGCTCCTGCGGCCGAGGTCAGACCACTTGTATGGAGGAACTCCTGGCGGGGACCGTAGGAATTCAGACTACAACGGCAAGAAGATAATTTATATGGATTGGTTAACGTTATCGATGAACAACGGTGATCGTGCTTAATGGAAGGAAGTGGGTTTTTCGGTTCCCCTGGAGTCTCGAGCCTCGCGTTTTAAGTCATAGCTCGTCAAGCGCGCGCCTGGGAGGGACTTGGACTTGGACTTGTGTATTAGTGAATTGGTTTTGATTATTGCAAGGACAGGAGGGATTAATAGTACCCGCTAACTGTTGTATAAGTTATGCTTTTCTACTATATGTTTCTGTATGTTTCTGTATGGAGAATATCCTTCAATTACACGCCTTGCCCCAGTCGTTGAGACTAGCCGTTATCGTAATGGAATGGTCGCATATGGGAAAGTAACTCCAAAAAAGGTAATTGAGCCCGTTCAGGAACGAGGAGGCGCACCATTCTCAACGCTGAACCACCATCTTTTACCTCCCCTTCTGCTACTGCCACCTCGTAAGCTGTCCGCTGGAATTCGCTGGAAACGAGGAGCTAATTACACAGTATGACCAGGCTTTCGCGTGTTTTCGGGAATACTAAACAGGGCTACGAGGAGTTTGCAGTTGAATCAGGATGCCTCGAAAACAGAACCCGGACCCCATCTCGGCACAGCAACAGCAGGACCTTGTTTCGGAGGGGATTGAGAACTTTGAGCTCCCGAAAAGCGTAGTTATGAAGATTGCGAAAGCTGCGGTGAGTGGCTGGACTGTTCTTTGAGGCTACGCGTGTGTATGCCAATACGCGCCGCGTTTTTCGACGACGTGGAGGGGGGTGTTGTGGTATTGCGGTTCTGACTCTGGTATTCCTAGATCCCGGATGAAGCGCGATTGACGAAAGAGACTGTGCTTTCGTTGGTGAAGGGCTCGACTGTGTTTATTAACATGCTTGGTGCGTTCGTTCTGGTTTTGAAGATGAGTGGATGTATGTAGTGTTAACTGTGCTTTCTTTATACCAGCTGCTACGTATGTCTTACACCCTTCTTTCTCTTTGGTTTTGAGATGGAAACTTAGTGCTGTACCTTTTACCAGCGCACACGATGTTGCAGTTGCGAAACAACACAAGTCTATCGCTGCCTCGGACGTCTTACGGGCACTGGAGCTATTGGATTTTCATGATATGGTCGACCCGCTGCAATCTGAGCTTTCACGTTCGTCTGTTCCTTTCCCCTCTGTCCGTGCTTAGTTACTTATTGATGTTGGGCGTTACTGCACTTATGCTGTGTAGTGTACAAAGACCAAAGTAAGACGACGGGCCGGAAGTCATCGACTGCGAATGGGACGAAGGGACTGTCGATTTCGATACCTGCGTCCTCTGCCTCATCAACTGGGAATGGGACCTCTGCCTCGACGATCCGGATGCCCGCGAGCAACGCGAAGCTCAAACTTACCGTCCGGTCCTCAGACAAAGCCACGTCTACTCTGGCGAACGGGAAAGGGAAGGGAAAGGCAGGTGTGGACGAGGACGGCGATGAGGAGATGCGGGGCTCGGATGAAGAAGAGGTGCTGGACGATGATATGGTGGATGACCAGGAAGTGGCGGAGGATGATGAAGAGGATGACCAGGATGCGGGAGATGATGAGGAGGGCGACGAGGATGAGGGGCATGAAGCGTCTGACAGCCAGCTCGAGCCCCCCGACTCGCCATCGGTTACGGGCGCCAGTGAGGCTACCAATCCGACGTAGCTAAGTTTCCTGGGTGATTGTGGCTTAATTAGGACTGGGCGCTTAACTTCGTTTCGACGCTTGCACTTTATGTATGGCTCGATCGTTCTCGTGTCTTAATCGTTGTTCCCCTGTAGTAAAATTCTATAGTTGGTGCTCTGAGAGGCAGATAGGGGTTATTTGGCGTCCAGGCGATTGGCCTTGAAGCCAAACTGTGAGGCGTGCCGGCGCCCGATCGCGTTGACTTTTATAGTCCAAGCACCACGACGGGGCCAGTGGCAGGACGCAGCTCCTACCGAACAACGTGTTTTCTTCTCTCTCTCTCCTCGACAGTCACCAGTCTCTCCGTTATATCGCCTAATCATCGTCCGCAATGGACAAATTTCGAACGATGAGGACGCCCTTGATGTCAGGCTCGACGACCAACTCTTCCTGTGAGCGGCCATTCTTATATGTTATGTCGTGCTTCTATTCATTCTTCTACGCTGTTGTGCCTTTTGCTTTCCCTTTTCACCACACTGAACGCTTTGTATATCCTGGGGTGTTTTAATCATTCGACTGAACAGTGAACTCGACGGCTAATAACATGCAGATGTCGGTGGTGGTGCCGACCAAGCAGCCACCTGTGAAGCGGCGTAGGCTAGGGTCTTCGACGCCGACTGCTAGTATCGTGAATAGCGTGGTGGTTGGTGGTGTGAAGCCTGCTGTGAAGCCTGCTGGTGGGATCCCGACGTGCATTTGGTGCCATCGAGGGCTCCTCGCTATGCCTGGTGGCCCTGTGACATGCGCAAGGTGAGCCTCCAGTTCTTAATACCACACCCTTCAAGCCCCCCGGTGTCTGCGGACAGGGACACCCATTCCCGATCCTCCGTCCTGAGACAATAGAAAAAACTAAAAACTATTTATAGATGCTCAGCGTTAACGTGCACGGTGTGTTCTCGTACGTGCACGAGTACTGCACCGTCTCAGCCTCCAACGCCTCATCTGTCGTTTTCGCCGTCGCCATCGCCCTCCCCGATTGCTCCCCCCCAGTCCCCGATGCCTCGCCGGTCTGTTCTGGGCATTCGTAGACAGCCGGGTGTTACTCACGCTACTACTACCCCCACACCGACTCAACCTCAACCTCGGGCTATAACGCGTGAAGCCTCTCTTGCTGACGTTCAGATGTCCTCGCAAGACCCTGAAGATCCGCCGAAGGTTTCTTCGACGACGTCGACGGTAGTGGCTGGTAAACGACGGAAAGTGGCGGATGTGGATGATGAAGCGGTTGAGAACCATATTGATTTTGAGGCACATAACCTTGAGGATTCGGAATCGGACCTTGAATCTTTGGATTATGGTCCTGGATGTGGACGTGTGGTGTGTCGCAATTGCTGCTTTGAGAATATTCGACAGTGAGTGTCATCTTTTACTTTTTGGTTAGTCTGGTGTGGGTGATTGCAATGCTGATGGCCTGTTTGTGTAGGAGCACTATTACCTGTTTTGATTGCTATGGATGTTAAACGTGGACGTGAACTTTGAAGCTACTTATAAGCCTTGCGTTGGATGGTGCCACGATGTTTTATGCTATGTCCACTTGCTCTTTATATTTTTCCTTATAGGTAATGGATCCCATCGAAGGATCCATAATGGTTTAAGTCCTATACTATTGTTTCGCAATTATTGAATGTTTTCGTAGTTTCGATTTCGTTAGTCGCTCTGAATATTTGGATTGAAATGACTATTTGACTGTGTATAAACTGGAAATCGCGATGCTACTACTAGGAGAGTACCCTGAGGGTAGTAATTAGTCGCGACGCGTTATTGTGGGATGTTTGTTCGTCGGTGCATGAACTTCAGTTCTGAGTCTCGCCCTCTTCTATATCGCAAGTTCTAGTTCTTACACGGACATATTCCAATGTTTTTCTATTTCTCGCAGTGGCGTTTTGTTGGTCGCTTTCCACTTCCTCTAGCAATGACTTACTGAGTGTAGAGTGCCGTGGAAGAGGTGTTGTTAGAATTCACAGTGCCTTCTTTGGCTTCATTGTAAGGCCGAGGTCGAGCACGGAGTGCTTCAGAGCTCTCAGCCACCTCCGAAAACGGTTCTCTTCCAGCCCGTGCCTAGCAGCCACCAAGGAGCGTGACGGAGGAAAGGCAAGTCGTTTACGAGGAATCGACCGGGGACGATGGACTCTGCAATGCCTGCTATGGCGACTTCTGCATTTTAAACCAGAGCTCGGTTGTACTCGAAATCGGCGACACCGTACGATAAGTACTTGCATAATGGTGCCAAATAAACTGGTGGATCAGGAACAATGGACGTCAAATCATTGCTAAATAACAGATATATGCGAAAGGTGGGTGAGTGAGGACGTACTAACCCGAATGTCCTCGAGGAACTTCTTGAGGTCTGTCTGTTGCTCTAGGACAGGTCAATATTTCGGGAGGAGAATTGCGAGTCGTGACTCGTGTACTCTCAGAGAACTAAGTACGGAGAGGCCTCGCCAATCATGATGGGGCCCTACACCTCCGCATCAGACTGAGATACACAGCGCTGTCGATACAGCGAAATCGAGCACTTGGAAATATGGTGATACATATCTACCAGTGGGCCTTGAATGGGCTTTCTGGCTTATCTTGCATCATTAACACCTCGAAGAGAGCCTGAAGATTGGTAAAAGAGGTGCTTTGCAACCCTCTCTTAGAGGGGCATATAGAAGAAGCAGTGCCCGGCCGTGCATTGCAGATAGGGGCCGTAGCACAACCCCTATCTTTCAGCCGAGTACTACTTCAAGGCCTCGCGGAGCTAGATGACCTTTACTACCAGGACACCAGTGCTCTGCACGTCTTTCACCCAATATACTGTTAATACACATTGATATTCCCATTTTCTAAAGCATGGATACGTCCCATGGTTGAACTGACGTACCATATTGTTTTGCCCATTGGTAATAGAGAATCCAGAGAGGAGCTCCACAGAGCTGGATGAAGTTTCCAATGAAAGGGAGGCCTTTTGGTCCTGGGGAAAGGAGCCACCCATGGGGATTTCTCCTCCATTTGTTGAGGCTTGACTTGGCGAACAAAAGACTGAATGGGAGCAAGAAGGCGAGCAGTATGAGGGGTTTGGTAGTCATGGGAGATGAGAGACAAGTTGGACAGCTCTGCTCTAGAATTACCCCTGTCGAGCACATGAGTCTGGTGTTACTATAACGCGACTAACTAATCAGTTGAGATCTATTCACGGGATCCCAGTTACTATGAGTTCGCACGCCTGTCTCCTTTACAGTATTTTCGGACACTTTTTTCGCTTCGGTTGCTTCTTGAACCAGGAAAAGCGAATAACTGGAGGCCGCTATAGGAAATTTAAGATAAGGTTGAGTGAAGTTAAGAGACTGGGGGGCGTACTGTCCCCGACCCCTGCAGCCTGTAGGTGTCGTGTTCCTTGTGAGTTATCTGGTACAGGTGAGCTGTCTAGCAGCCGGGGGCAGTTTTCGCAGGGAAATCGCAGAGAGAATATTGGTGGTTATCCGAGTCGGAGGAGAACACTTGGCTTCTTCCTTTATTGAGCGAGAGTGGTTTATGGTGGCGATTATCTGTCATAAAAATGTATATCATTCCAGAGCTAAGATATGCCATTTTCCCAGTTCCAACATGAGGTCGAGTTCCATTAATAATTCAGGGGCCCCAGCACCATATGGGGGAGAAGGCGTTCCGGGCCGCCCTCGCCATCAAAAATTTACCATGGACAACATTCTTCCAGGGCCACCACGGGCTCTTTCACAGTACTGCCAACGGGGTCGGGGATTCTCGTCTTCCAATCTACACTGAGGCCATGTTTCTGGGGAGGGCAGCCTCAAGGACTTGTCGCTCGCAGGTGCGCTGCGCGACCCGGCACGCGAAAGCGGCCGCTACGACCGCCAGCTGGCAGGGAGTTGTTCCCCGGGCGTCGACATCCCGGATTGCGGTAGCATCTAGCCAATGTCGCCAGATGTGGGTCCGGATGGCGTCCACTGCTGCTGCGACGAGTCCGAAGTCTGAAGAGGAGAGCGAGGAGCCGGTTGTGCCGCTTCATCCTCTGACGGACGCCGACCGGAAGCGCTTGACGTTCCAGCGGAATATTGGCGTATCTGCCCATATTGATTCGGGCAAGACGACGTTGACGGAGCGTGTGCTGTTTTATACCGGCAAGATTCGAGAGATCCATGAGGTTCGTCTACCCCTGTTCTTTCGTTCGATCTCTGGATGGGTTATTGAAAGAGGTGGGAATGTTAGGTTCGAGGACGTGATTCCGTTGGTGCGAAGATGGACAGTATGGACCTTGAGCGAGAGAAGGGCATTACCATTCAGAGTGCTGCGACTTTCTGTGATTGGGAGGCTACCAATGCGGAGGATGGGTCGAAGCAGAAGTATTCGATTAATATCATTGATACCCCAGGTGAGTTTCTCGGTATTACCTGGAAGAGAAGCGATTAATAGCGACTGGTCCAGGGCACGTCGATTTTACTATCGAGGTTGAACGGGCGTTACGGGTTTTGGATGGTGCTGTCTTGGTTCTGTGTGCTGTCGCTGGTGTCCAAGTGCGTCGATATGATCTCTTTGCTCCGCTTGACCTGACGGGTACATTTTCAGAGTCAAACGACAACGGTTGACCGACAAATGCGACGATATGGTGTTCCTCGGATTTCTTTCATCAACAAGATGGACAGGTCGGTTCAAATGTCACTGTATTGAACCTAAAGGAAAGGCGTTGACGGATCCTTTTATTTAAGGCCCGGTGCCAACCCATGGCGTATCATAAACCAAATTCGAACCAAACTGCGGATACCAGCTGCCGCTGTTCAAGTTCCTATCGGCACTGAAGAAGAATTCAAGGGTGTTGTCGATCTCGTTCACTGGCGCGCTCTCTACAACGAAGGTCACAAAGGGTATGTACTACCGCATTCACCTAACCTCCCCGATATACCTAACATTTGCTCAGCACGGAAATTGTCGTTTCAAAGGAAATCCCCGAATCGGTTGCTGAACTCGCCAAGCAAAAGCGAAACGAGCTCATCGAACAGTTGGCTGAAGTCGACGAAGAAATCGGTGAAATCTTCCTTAACGACGAGGTGCCGACCAACCGACAAATCGCTGATGCTGTCCGACGGTCTACTATTGGGCTCAAGTTCTCGCCTGTCTTTTTGGGTTCGGCCATCAAGAATACCGGTGTTCAGTTCCTTTTGGATGGTGTGTGTGACTACCTGCCCAGCCCTGCTGAGAAGGAAGTTTTCGCGATCGATGCAAAGGACTCTGCGGCAGCCGCTCAGGCTAACCAGGCTGCTACCATTCCTTTGGTCCCCGCTGCTGCCGCTCCTTTCGTTGGTCTTGCCTTCAAGCTGGAAGAAGGTCGCTTCGGACAGTTGACGTACATCAGGGTCTACCAGGGTACTTTGAAGAAGGCCATGCAGATCTGGAATGTTAGGACTGGCAAGAAGGTCAAGGTTCCTCGATTGGTCCGAATGCACAGTGACGAGATGGAGGCGAGTTTTTCTTTACACTTTCCCTTTTTTGTTGATGCTGATTTATACCTGGAATTCAGGATATCGACTCGATCGGCCCTGGTGAAATTTGCGCCATGTTTGGTGTTGAATGCTCTTCTGGAGATACCTTTACTGATGGTACCACGAGTTGCTCTATGGTTAGTGGACTTACATGTCTCAAGCAACGATTGCTGATCAGGTTTTTTATTTTAGACGAGCATGCATGTTCCTGAACCTGTCATTTCACTCGCGATCAAGCCCAAGGGTCAAGAAACTCCTAACTTCTCCCGCGCGCTCAATCGGTTCCAGAAGGAGGATCCTACTTTCAAGGTCCACATCGATCAAGAAAGCAAGGAGGTGCGCTATCTGTTACCGAATGATTGGTTGATGTGTATATCTCACTATCTGGTTAGACCATTATCTCTGGTATGGGTGAACTTCACCTTGAGATCTACGTTGAGCGAATGCGCCGGGAGTATAACACGGAGTGTGTTACTGGCAAACCTCGGGTGGCTTTCCGGGAGACGATTACGGAGAAGGCCGAGTTCAGTTATACCCACAAGAAGCAGACGGGTGGTGCTGGTCAATTCGCTCGTGTTATTGGACATATTGAGCCTATGGAGGTGGACCCTGAGACTGGCAAGGACGTTGCGTTTGAGAACGTTGTTATGGGAGGAAACATTCCTACCAACTTCATTCCTGCTGTCGAAAAGGTCAGGGCTATTCGTTCATTCACAGATGGTGGCTAATCGCGCTTTGTTTGCGTAGGGATTCTACGAGGCGTTGGAGAAGGGTACACTCTCTGGAAACCCTATTTCTGGTGTCCGATTCGTATTGAAGGATGGTGCCTTCCATGCTGTTGATTCGTCCGAATTGGCTTTCAGGCTCGCTGCGATTGGAGCATTCCGAGAGGCATTCAAGAAGGCCCGGGGCATTATCCTTGAACCTATCATGACTGTTGAAGTCGTCGCGCCTTCTGAGTTCCAAAGTATGTTGTTTTCATGGGTGGGATGAGTGATGTTTGTTGATAATCGTTTCTTAGGCAATGTCATTGGTGGATTGAACACCCGCCGTGGAACCATCGTCGACAGTGAAGTTCGCGATGACGAGTTCACTGCTGTCGCTGAGGTTGCTCTTAACGATATGTTCGGTTATTCGAACCAGCTCCGTGGATCTACTCAAGGCAAAGGAGAATTTAGCATGGAATACAAGGTGAGACTCTTTCTTCTACTATCGGCGTTCCTCTTTGCTGATTCTTTCGTTTAGTATCATGCGCCTGTACTCCCTAACGTACAGAAAGAGCTTGAAGAAGCTTACCAGAAGACGCTTCCTCAGGGAAACAAAAAGTAATAGATTGGTACTGAGTACTGCTGCATAAAACCCACTAGATTTAGATATTTTTATTGTAATATTTGCTTTGCTTAATCCTCATACGCCCCTCGCTCAGCCGTAATTAATCGGACGCGCGGCGATCACTTCATAATTGGGAAAGTGATTGATCGTGGGAAGAAATGTCGACGGCCCACAGCCTAAATTTTTAGGCTTTTGTCGCTGCCAAAATCTTGGAGCTCGTCGTAGCTACACTACTCGCCTTTGCCATCGTCGTATCCGACGACCAAAAGCTAAAAGTGCGTTTGGAATCTCAAACTTTGAAAAGATCGCCTTTAATCAGTCCTATATCGTAGCTCAGCAATTCATGGCGCCGTTTTCAAAACCAGAGACGGTGCTGAAGCAGGCCGAGGGCCTCGTCTCCGTCGGCCAGACGCACGCAGCGCTGCAATCTCTGACAGAAATGTTCTCTTCAAAACGATTCCGATCGACCCCTTTGACGTCGTTGGAGCCTATCATGTTCCGATTTATCGAGCTGTGCGTGGAGATGAGGAAGGGGAGGACGGCCAAGGAAGGTCTGATGCAATACAAGAACATCGCCCAGAACACCAGCGTGCAGAGCATCGAGACTGTTATCACCAAGTTTGTGCAACTAGCGGACGCAAAAGTGAAGGAGGCTCAGGAGAAGGCTGCCGTCCAGCAGAGCGCACTTGATGTCGATGATTTGGAGGCTAGCGAGACGCCCGAGAGCATTTTGCTCGGCGCCGTCAGCGGTGACCAGAGCAAGGATAGGACTGACCGTGCCGTTGTCACTCCCTGGCTCAAGTTCTTGTGGGAGAGCTACCGCACGAGCTTGGAAACATTGAAGAACAATGCTCGATTGGAGACCATTTATCAGGTAGGATTTTTTGTAAAGAGGTTCGTGTGTACCACTAATAATTTTTCTGCAGCAAATTGCGCAACAAGCGTTCAAATTTTGCTTGAAATATGAGCGCAAGGTCGAGTTCCGACGGCTCTGCGAGACTCTTCGGCTGCACCTCGCGAATGTTGCTAAATATTCGCATCAACAACACTCTATCAACCTTTCGGATCCTGATACGCTCCAGCACCATTTGGACACCCGTTTCGCCCAGTTGAATACTTCGGTCGAGCTTGAACTGTGGCAAGAAGCTTTCCGTTCTGTCGAAGATGTACACAACCTCCTCACTTTGGCCAAGAAGGCTCCTCGACCGGCTATGATGGCAAACTACTACGAAAAGCTCACCAAGATCTTCTTGATGAGCGGTAACGCCCTTTTCCATGCTGCTGCGTGGGGCCGTTACTATGCTGTCGTCACCAGCATTGGTGGCAAATCGGAAGAGGAAATGAGTAGGCTCGCGGGTCAGGTTTTGGTCGCCACCTTGGCTGTACCTGTTGGTATACACACCGTCGAACCTGAGGAGCTTAAAGGCAAGAATGCGAGACTTACTGCCTTGCTGGGTCTCAACAAGATGCCTTCGAGAGCTGGCTTGCTCCAGGATGCGGTGAGCATACGTCTGCTGTTATCGTGAATTACGGTCATTAATCATTTCTTCAGCTCTCGCGTGATGTCCTTAAACCCTCACCTGAGCCTGTCAAGCAGCTCTATAACATCCTCGAAGTCACGTTCGACCCGTTGACTCTTTGTTCTTCCGTCGCACCCCTCTTCCAACACCTCTCCTCAGACTCTTCCTACTCTTCGTATCTCCTCCTCCTCCAACGTGCTCTTCTTTCTCGTCTCCTTTCCCAGTTGTCGCAGGTGTACAGCACCATCAAGATCTCGAACCTTTTGTCCCTTGTCACTCCTTTGAAAGACGCCGGTCTCGAAGGGTCCTACGATGATGAACAGGTCGAGGCATACATCATGGGCTGCGCTCGTCGTGGCGAACTCAATATCCGTGTCGACCACAAAGAAGGAACAATCGCATTCGTCGATGACGCCTTTGCCACTGTGGAAGAGCTCGTTGCTTCGACCTCTACCCTCACTGAACAAACCATTCAGCCTTCCATGGCCGAGCTTGTGCGCACCAGGTTGAGCAAGGTTGCGACTTGCTTGCACAAGTCTCTCGAGACCATTGAAGGACCCTCGGTTTCAGCTCCCTCCGAGGAAGAGAAGCAAGCCAAGTTCAAGGCACTCGTTGCAACTGTGGAGGCTGAGCGCAAGGCCTTGCAGTTGAGGAGAGCTCTCGTTGCTAGAAGACGCGAGCTGTTGAGCGAGTTGAGTGTCAGGAAGGAGAAGGAAGAGAGTTCCCGTCGTGCTGAGCTCACCCGCAAGGAGAAGGAGGAAGAGGCTAGGAGGCAGAAGGAAGAACTCAGGAGGCGTGAGATCGAGCGTACTAAGAAGGAGATTGAGGATATTCGTATTGACGAAGCCAAGAAATATGCTCAGACCCTTGTTGATAAGGGTATTTTGAAACCCAATGATGTCGATGTAAGTGTTCCCGCTCACCGTCTTCCTGAATTCTCATTGATGATTTCCGATCCCCTAGAAACTCGAGAACTACGACACCGAAGGTCTTATTACCATCCAAGTCGCTCAATTGGAGAAGGAGAACAAGGAGAAGAACGAGCGCTTGCGTATTATTGCTAAGCGTATCGATCATATTGAGCGTGCTTACCGAAAAGAGGAACGGCCTCTCCTCGCGCAAGATTACGAGCGTCAACAAAAGTTCGATAAGGAGATTTTTGTCACTGTCCAGAAAACTCGGAAGGAAGCTGCCAAGCGGGCGCATGAAGAGAAGCTTGCTGCCAAGGCTCGACTTTCTAGGATGTGGGGCGATTATGAAGCCAGGAAGGCAGCGATCTTGGAGAAGAAGGATGCTGACTACAAGAAGAAGTTGGAGGCTGCCCAGAAGAAGATCGAGGAGGAGAAGGAGAAGAGACGAAAGGCTGTTTTCAAGGCACGCGAAGAGGAGAATATGAGAAGGGAGAAGGAGGAAGAAGAGGCCAGGCAACGCGAAGAGGAGGAGCTGCTCAGGGAAGAGGGTAAGTCCTTCTGTCGGTCTCTTCCGTTGACATGGATTATAACTTCTTGTTTCAGAACGTCGCGCCGAAGAGGAACGCCGACAAGCAGAGGAGGAAGAACGCCTCCGTATCGAAGAAGAGGAACGTGCCAAGGCCGAAGAGGCTGCTGCTGCTGCTCGCAAACAGCGAGAATTGGAACGACAGGAGGCTGCCGAGAAGGCTCGTCTCCAGCTCCAACGAGAGGAAGAGGCCGAGGCGAGACGTCAACAACGTCGTGCCGAGGAAAGAGAGAAGGAAAAGCAACGAGAAGCCGAACGCTTGGCTGGTGGTCGACGACCTTTCGGTGGCGCTGCTCCCGCCGCCATCCGCACTTCCGCATCTACTGGTAAAGAGGAAGGTGTCTGGAGAAGGTCCACACCTGCCAACTCCGGTCCTCCCACCCCTGCTGCTCCCCAAAGATCGGAGAGCCCTGCCCCTGGGGCAGCCAAGTACAGGCCGGGGCCTTTGGCGGGTGCTGGTGGCGGCTGGCGTGCTAGGATGGAGGCTAAGGAGAAGGGTGGTTCTGGTAGTAACAGTGGTGCTAACACCCCGGCTCGTGCCGCCTCTCCCATTCCTCCTGCGCCTGCCAAGGACGAGCCCAAGCAAGACGATGACGGCTTCACCCCTGTCAGCAAGCCTAATAATGTCTGGCGTCCTCGACGTGGTCGTCCTTAGATCTGAGAGCGTTCTGTATTCGACTTGAGCATGGTCGTTGATTTTGTTCTTGTACACAGTTTGGATGATCCTAGTTCTTTTTTTTCTGTACATTCTGTCCTTATGCTATCCATTTTCTCTCGCTCATTTTTTGTCTGCTGCGTCCAGACAGATTGATTTACATCTTGTCCTGGCTGATCTTTGAGTCCGCCTAGATTTGATTGTCTCTGATTGGTTTACATCTTACACCGCTGTCTGAGCTGTGAGATATATCTACTTGTACGTTTAGATACATGTATGCATAGGTCCCTATAATTTGCTTATTTTCTGATCGTGATGGAAAGGGCGGCAGCGCCCAAGACCATGAAACCATGCTCAACTCCCTTGTCCTGCGCCGAGTCTAAATTCTCACGGGTTTCTTCTGACCGTCATCGTTGCCAACATCCGCGACTACCGACCGAAACGACGAGAAGAGGGTTGCAAGGACTACAGGCGGTCGTTACAGGAGTTATTCCACCTGAGCTCGTCTATCGCCTTTGAATTTTCATGGAAGAAGACAGGACACGACTATACCTTCACCAACCGTCTCCGAAATCAGCAACTTCAGCGGTAGATCTGTCTGGGACGACTGCTGGCCTCTCGAGTGCTCGTCTTAACCACCCTTCGGCACCTTCGTCGCCTTCGCTGGAGGTAAATACTGGAGGAACTCCGTCGGCACGGCGTAGAACGAGTTGGGGGAATAGGTTATCCATTGATGAAGCACTTGGACCCTTGGGGCGGGACCCATTGTTGGTTACGGACACGATTAACATCACAAATACGCGATATACGGCGGGGCATATAATGGCTAACCCACCGCCGACAGCTCCGGCGAGGTTTGCCGGAAGGACACACGAGGACGACGATCCGTTCGCGCCCCCTTCGATTTCTCGAGGAAGCAACAAGGGGTTCTATGAAGTACCGACTGTCGTGCCGAGTTTTTACTACTCTTCTGCGGAGGCTGGCCCTTCGCGAGCATCGCTTATGCAGGATCAAGGGGACGACGAGTATGATGGGCACCGGGAGGACGATGAAGCACATTTGACGGCCAACATGTCGCAGATGGGAGGAAGTAGTCGAAGCAGAAGTCCTTCGCAGTTGTCGCCTTCATCGTCTTCTGACGATCCTGAACACTCTGGTGCGGCGTCTATAATGTCTCCAAGGTCGAGAAGAAAGTCGAGTGCGAAGAGATACAGTGTAACGCCTTCTCCGTTGAGGCTGGGTGAAAGTGCGATGAAGTCGGTGTCAGGGAGGTTCCGGCGGATGTCGTTGAGGGTGGTGAATCTTGCTGGGACGGATATGGCGGACCAACTACGATTACGAGACATGGACGAACCTTTGTCGGCGAAGAGCAAGAAGTCAGAGCTGGACCAGGATGAAGAAGACATCGGACCGCCAATAGTGGATCTCACGCAAGTATTGCCCATTCGAGGCAGGACTCTCGGTTTCTTGGGACCAGACAGCAAACTGCGACAGATGCTGTACCGGTTTTTGGTGCACCCATTGACCGAGCCAGGCATTCTCGTTTTGATTATCTTAAACGCTGTCGTCCTGACGTTTCAGGCTTTCCCTTCACAAACACTACCCACTGCCGATGGTCCAACCCTCCCTCCAAAAATCAAGGGCTACTTTCATACATGGGAAGACTACGTTCTTTTCGTGTTGTTCATCATATTCAGGTAGGTCTGGTTTTCTGCTACCCAGTTCATCGGTTGACAGTCGATTTAGTATCGAAGCCCTCGCTCGTATGGCAGTGACCGGCTTCCTTTTCGATCCTGAAGTCTCCATGTTCGGTCTCTTTGCGACAACCCATCCCACTATTAACGACACCTATACTCCTTCTCCAGGTCCTATCGGACCAGGAATGACACGACAGACTTCATTGACACGAGGGAAGTCTATTACACAAAAATTTCGCGCTATGAAGGAAACCCTCAGGCGTCCATTCGCTCTCTTTTCTGAAAGACCACCTACGTCGGCGCAGTTACCGGGCTCAGCTCGGCCACCTCCAACTGCCCTGTTTCCTGCGCAGCCTGCCAAACATGGAACCGCTACAGGCACATCCGTCAGCTTCGGCCATCCCAACGATGAAACTATCACTGGACGACTACGAAACGCCGCCAAAAACATCCATCACACAATTCGTGACCCTAATACCCCCACGTTCCTTTCACGAGCTATGCGTTCAGACAATCAAAACGGTGACGAAATCAAGCTTCCTTTTCGCTTGAGTATCGATCACCTTCACGACAAAACAACGCGAAATGTACCATACCTCCGACAAAGCTGGAGCCGGATCGATTTTATTGCCATTGTAAGTTTCTGGATCATGTTTGTGCTAGCGATTACGGGGATGGAGAGGGGAGACTATCATGTGGGCATATTTAGAGCGATGAGTGTGATTAGAACGGCGAGATTGTTGACTATAACGTCCGGTACTACGGTATGACCAGCACTTTCCTCTGTGTTCATAAGCTGACTTTGGCTTTTATATAGACCATCATGCATTCTTTAAAGACCGCAAGGCCTTTGCTCACCAGTGTTGCTTTATTTGTTTTATTCGCGATCATTTTATTTTCGTGAGGCTGTTTCGTCATTTTGTCGACGTCAATACTGACAAGTGGGGCAGGATCATTGGCATTCAGTCGTTTGGCGGATCCTTACGACGTTCTTGTTTTTTCAATCCTGCTTTTGGGGAAAAGGAAATCATCATAGATGATCAATTCTGTGGTGGATTTATCGATCCTGATACGTTGAAAACTGTTGGTTATGTACAGCAGGATGGCGGGCTGTCGAGTTCGGTCAAGGGTTACATATGTCCTTTGGGCCAAACGTGCAAGGTACATGAATTCCGTCACATCGAAATACCCTATCATTAATGACCTGTTGATAGGAAACGGTAAATCCTAAAGAGAACATTGAAAGCTTTGATGCGATTCACTATGCGGCATTACAAGTGATTATTATCGCTACGGCCAACGGGGTGAGTTAATCTCTAGTGACCGACCTAAGTTTATTGGAAACTCATGATTGCTGACATAGTGGACCCCATTAATGTACAACATGATTGACTCGGAATTCTTCGTTTCCTGCTTTTTCTTCGTAATTGGTATCATCGTCCTCAACTTCTGGTTGATCAACCTCTTTGTCGCTGTGATCACAAATAGCTTCGCTGCCATTCGATCAGCAACGCAGAAAAGTGCTTTTGGTGCTGCGCCGTTCGTATTTCATGACATGGATCGCATACAGTCTGCTCACATCCTGTTCCACAGATTGGTCCAAACTGACAAGGACGCAGACGACGAATGGGCTGTTGTTGAGAATCGTAGATCCGCAGGCAGCACGAATGTCGCCAAGACGATATACAGCTACACCAAATGGTGTTGGGTCCTCCTCGCACTGGCTTCCCTGGCCCTTCAAGCAAGTCGGAAAGTGGATATGACGGACCAACATGAGCAAATTCTCTACTTCGGGGAGCTGGCGATCACTTTTGCTTTTGACGTAGAGATTGTATTGCGGATACTAGCAACACTTCCCGACTGGAGAACCTTCTTTCAACATTCGAACAATTGGCTTGATACCTTTCTTGCCATTATTTGTTCCGTCATCCAAATCCCGGTCATCCAGAAGTCGTCACTTTATCCTTGGTTTACCTTTTTCCAATTGGTGAGATTTTACAGGGTTATCTTGGTCGTCCCTCGGATGAAGCCTTTGTTGGTGAGTCACAGTGTAACCATTCTCTGGATTACATGAAACTAACTCACCTGAACTCCAGCTTGCTGTCTTCGGCAACATGTATGGTCTCGTCAACATGTCCCTTTTCCTTCTCCTGGTTAATTACATCGCGGCTCTGGTTGCTGTTCAATTATTACGTGGCGATCTCGGAAATGATGTCTCGATCAATTTTGGCGAACTTTTCAATTCGTTTCTGGCAATGTACCAAGTCTTCTCGTCGGAGAATTGGGTGGACGTGTTGTACGGAGCTGCTCAAGCGGAGGTTAAGCTTGGCCAGACTGTCATATCCTTGTTCTTCATCGCGGCTTGGATGTTGTTTGCTAACTGTAAGTGGAATTCGTGGTCGGGTTGACAGATCCCACTAACATTATTTGCTAGTTATTGTCTTGCAAATGTTCATTGCCGTCATCAACGAAAACTTTGAAGTTGCTGAAGAAGCGAAGAAAGGAAAGCAAGCTACGAATTACTGGAGTCAGCAACAGGCGAGGAAAGGGACAGTATCTTGGTTCCGAAAGTTAAATCCGTACCGCTGGATCAAGGCGAACCCTGTCACCGTCAAGGTGGAGAATCTTCCTTCCAACCTTGTGTTGCCCATGCAGAAGACTCTGGTCCAAGATTATAATGTCCCGAAGGCTGACCTCAAGGACAGGTCCATTACAGTATGTTCATTCATCGACTCCTTCATCCCCTTCCTTCTGACGCCGTATATAGAACACGAAATCGCTACTCAAGAGTCGGTTCAAACCCACGCATTATTCATCCAAGTCGATCACTGCGTTGGAGAAGCTATTTGCCGGTGAAGTGAAGAGCGCGCCTGAAACAATCCAGATGAACACTTTCAGAAGTGGGAATGGGCAGCAAGATATAACTTCCGATCCATACTACGAGGAGATCGAACGTCATTTGTACGCTCGATTTATCGATTCATGTGGCACTGCTAATCTTCGTTTAGGGAGCTTATCGCCTCTGTTAACAATGATAATGCATACAAGGATAACGAAGACGACGAATATCAAGAAAGGCGTGCTCAGAAGGCCGATTTCATGCGTGATCACCCATCGTATGACAAGGTCTTTTGGATTATCCCGCAGAAGAATTGGATTCGCAAATGGTGTCAGAAGATCGTGCAGCCCGCTCGTGGTGAACGAATCTTTGGCGAACCCTATTCTCCTTTCGCCCTTCCCATATTCCAACTCGTCATCCTGTTAACCGTCATCGGAGGTATCGTCGTCGAGAGTGTCGCGACCCCATTGTATCGACGCAACTATTACGAAAAATATGGGTTCGCCCGTGGATCTTGGTTCGACATCGCGGAGGCCGCCTTTGGATTCACCCTTTTCGTAGAGTTCATGGTCAAGGTCATTGCCGATGGCTTTCTCCTCACCCCTAATGCCTACCTGCGTAGCATTTGGAACGCCCTTGATTTCACCATCATGGTTGGGATCATTGTCAACGTGGTTACTGGCTTGATTTTCATTGGCGGTCTTTCACGTACGACTCGAGCTCTGAAAGCCCTCCGAGCCCTCCGTTTGATCACTCTCATTGATCGGATGCGGAACACCTTCCAGAACCTTATCATCTCGGGTGCCATTCGAATTCTGGACGCGGCTATCCTGGCTATACTGTATATGATTCCGTATGCAGTGTGGGGATTGAACATCTTTGCTGGCAGGTTGAACTTGTGCAACGATGGCGATGTTGATGGCCTGGCTGACTGCATCAACGAGTACACCAATACGGTTATCGGAGATTCATTTTCATTCCCAGTTCCTCGAGTTTGGGATAATCCTTCGCCTTCCACGACATTCAGCTTCGACAGTTTCAAGTCGTCGTTGCTTATCCTGTTCGAAATTGTTTCGTTCGAAGGATGGATTGATGCGATGTGGGTGGCATCAAGCATCACTGGTCCTAATGAACAACCAAGAACCAATGCTTCCCAGTGGAACGCCATTTTCTTCGTCATTTATAACCTCCTCGGCGGCGTCGTTATCTTGACACTCTTCATCAGGTACGAGGTCATTTGCATCTGCTTCGCGTTTCTGTGTTGACGAGGGGGTATAGTATCATTATAGGGAACTTCAGTTCACGGACTGGTTCGGCGTTCCTTACCATGGCCCAGAGAGAGTGGATCGACTTGCAGAAGCTTTTCAAACGCCAGAAGCCCTCGAAGAGACCCAAAAGGCGACCGACAAATTCGTTCCAGGCTTGGTGCTTCGATCGAGCGGTTCAGAAGCACGGTTGGTGGTCAAGAACGTTCACTGTTCTGTTCGTGCTTCATATCATTGCTCTGATGTAAGTCTCTTCTGGTATCAGACTCTAAGTTACTGTACTCAATCTGTGTCAGGACTCAAGCTTTCTCCACGAATAAATTTGCTGAAACGCCGCGCAGTATGTCCATGCTTCATTGGCAGACTCCATTTCTAACGCGCCTTTTGTAGACACCTTCTTCCTAGCCCTCATGCTTCTGTTCATAATCGATGTTTACGTGCGACTATATGGATTACGGTGGCGAAGTTTCAAGGCCAATGGGTGGAATCTCTTCGATATTGTAGTTGCCCATGGCAGTTTCATCACTACCATCCTCGTAGTCTCTGGCCTAAGGGACTTTACCGTCGTACAACTTCAGAAGCTATTCCTAGTCAGCATTGCATTCAAGCTCATTCAACGGGTGAACAGCTTGAACATGCTGTTCAAAACCGCTGTGTATGTGGAACAACCCTCTGTCCTCACTCTCCACTCATTTTACTTTCTGATTTTAGGTCGAGTTTGCCTGTCATCTTAAGTTTGCTCGGCTTGTGGTTGATCCTCTTCGTCTTTTTCGGCATATTGTTCGTGGAAGTCTTCGGTCTGACGAAATGGGGTGACAACGAAACCCGGACTCAGAATTACCAGTCTTTGGGTTCTGCTCTGGTCATGCTGGCTTTCCAAAGTACTGGGTAGGTCGATTTGGATCCATTGTCATTCGCCTTGATCTTAAGTTTCATTTACAGGGAGGGATGGAATCAGTATATGCACGATTAGTGAGTTACTTCTGTCTTCCGTTTGTCAAACCTTCTCAGTGTGTTTGTATCTCAGTGATCTGTCTTATCCTCGGTGTACCAGTGCGCCGGACTCGCTCCATTCGTCCGATTGCGGAAGCACTCCTTGGTCCTTCGGTCTCTTCATTGCCTGGAACCTACTTAGCATGGTACGTTTTGACCACGTTTACCTCCACGTACTTCGCGTTTAATACCTGTCCAGTATATTTTTGTCAACATGTTTACTGGTAAGTCTTTCGGATGATTGAGTTTTACCGTCGATTTAACATGTAGTAGGTGTGGTCGTCGAGAACTTCTCCTACGTTTTCCAAGCATCGGGAAGCGGAGCCAAGTCTATTACACGAGAGCAGATGCGATCTTTCAAGAAACTTTGGGCCCAGCATTCCAATCCCCGTACTGGACACCTGGAACGCCAGAATTTTACAAAGTTCTTCGGAGTGAGTGAACATTCGGTCCTGATGTAGCCTCGTCGACGCTAATTCATGTCAGAAACTAAGCGGCATCTTCGAGGTTCGCATATACCCTGCAGAATACAGTATACCCAACATCCTTTCGTTCTGTCGTGATCCTCTTGGCGAGCAAGCTTGGTCGCCCAAAGTGGTGGAGAGCATTGATGTGCATAAGCTCGAACGAATGCTAGACTCGATACCTTACAAGGAAATTCGTCAACGCAAGGCGGTTTACGCTCGGCTTTATCACGAAGCTACCATCTCGCACCAACCCGGCCTCGGGATCTCGTTCACCAACATGCTAATCTTACTTGCCCATCATAAACTCATCGTTGATGCTGAAGCTCTTGTGTAAGCTTGGATTTGCTTGACCGAAGTACATACACTGATTCAACTTGTCACCTTTTAGGCTTGATGACTTGGTGATTAGAACTGAAGTGAACAAGCTCGTTACAGATCTGGTTAATCTCGATCGCGTCCGTTCTTTATTGCGTACTTTAACCTTCCGACGACGATTCCTCCGTCACCTCGAAGAGAAGCAGGCTGCGAAATATGACCAGGGTGAGCATCCATCGGTGTTCTGTATCAATATCCAGTTCTAAGGTATCTTATAGAAATTCCATCTATCGTTGTCGATGGCATGCCGGAAACCCCTCCGTCGTCCTCCCGCGATTTGTCCGCTGAATACGACTCTCCTGGGAGTCCCACTCCCAAGGCCCAGCGGTATCATTCCCAGGATATCTCGTTCTCGTTGGAGCTTGCACCGAACAGTGCGAGATTGCAGCGAAGCAATGTCAGACGAAGTAGTGCGCAAGGTCGCAGTGTGTCGATGTTTTCTGAGGGTGCTAGCTCCAAGTATGTGTTTCTTGCCCGCGTTAGGAGTGCTATGAGGCGCTAACGAAATCTTGTTTTGCTAGTCGCTCTTCGATGGTAGAGGAAGACCCGGATGAGATCATGAATGCGATGCAAAGCTCGGTTTGGGGCGACGTCATGATGGATGCTGCTCTGCAAGAACAAGCAGACCGCACAAGCTTCTAACTTCAGTCCACTCCCTTCTATTTAAACCCAACCCAACCCTTCCGCTCACTCACTATCTTTATTGACTTTTGCTTTACCTTTTTTTTTCCACTACAACGGACAATCGGGGACACTTGTATTTATTTCTTGCAATTATTAGTACTAGTTTCGTACCAAGGATTTAGTAGGTATTGTACTACCAATGCTCGTTATTCCACACTCGCTTTACTATTGAATATTTTTTTTTGGTTTATCTTACAATTATTTAGGTATATGTAGACACCACCTTTTTGCATCTGTATCACAAACCACTATTGCATTAATTGACTATTGAAAAGTGTCGAACACTGACTCGGATTTGAGGTTTTGGCGGTCTGGGGTCTGTGACATGTCCTGGATACTACTCGTTTTCTGCTTAACAGCATTAGAATTACAGCAATGAACGTTCTATGAGATCCTTCGGAAAACTATTGAATAGCCAAAGGATGGAACTGCCTATTGAAGGTGCGACATCTTCAATACGGTTGACTGGCAGGCGGAGGAGGCGGAGGCGGCGGTAATGTCATTGAAGGAGCTTGCGATGGGACAGTAGGGGCCGATGGCGATTTGGAGGCGTCCAGAGCCGCAAGCTGGTCGACGAGGTCATCCATAACCGATCGCGACCTCTGATGTCCAGCACCTTGAGCACCCTCCCCCGTTCCCTGCACATCGACGGTGTTCAAGGTGGGGACCAACACCCCCTGCGGCTCGAACCCTGGTGCGATCTTGCGCAGCGCCTCGCGCTTCCGCCGTTCTTTCTCGGAGTCGCGGTGCCGGAGGTACTCCTCGCGCTTCGCATTGTGGGCAGCGATTGTGGATCTCCGTGAGGATTCAAGGACGAGGACGTGTGATTCGAGGGTGAATGGGTAGACGAACTGGGTGTGTTTCGAGGTGTAAGTAAGCAAAATCAAATCAATCGAGTTTCAACAAGATGAGGACTCACATAGGGCGTTACTGAATCTGGTAAGGGGTGTATATCGGGTGGTAGCTCGACCTACTGGCCACCCATTCGTCAATTATTGTCCCACTTGCGGGGCTGCAGACTTACTTTCTTGGGAACGCGGAGACTGGGGGATTGGACCAAGGGGACATTTATAGAGGCGTATGGCGCTATAGATGAATATTAGATTTTTACAAGCCCTTCATTAGGTATTCAAGAGCTTACATTGTTCAACCATGATATTGTTTCGGCCGTTTGGACTTTGAATCTGGTTGTGATGGGTGGTAAATGACCCCCAACTGGCAGGTCAGGGGACAGGGGCATCTTCGGCCTCCGACTGGATCTGAGTTTGAATCTAATCTAATCTTATCTCGTTATCGCCAGAGGCGGACCATTGGTGAACGGGCGTCTCTTAAACTCTTCCTCTTGCGCCACCATCTCCTCCCAAAAATGTCTGCATCAGCTTCAATCAAGCTTATAGACTCCTCAAAACCAATTTCTCAAGGCGCAGAAGCTGCAAGTTCTCGTTCTATTCGCTGTCCGAGAGGACTCATTGAACTCATGAACAGTGATTATATGCAACATACCAATGTCCAATGCCTTTACGACATGACATACACCTATAACTCTCCTGGATAACGACCTTGGAATGTTCCTGGAAAGTATAGAGGATATTCAAAGGGCACATAAACCCTGAATCACCCCCGATTCTGATCAAGCACCGGTTTAAGAAGAAATATCGGCACGAAATACTCGATGGGACGTTGACTAAAGCTAGAGTTGCCGGTGAGGCTCGAGCGTTGTTGAAATGCCTTCGGTGCGTATACTCTCTTGTCTTCGCTGGCCTTTGTTGCTGGCGATGTAAGAATGCTGAATAACATGGTGGACCATAGATCAGGCGTACATGTCCCCGAAATCCGGATGGTAGACGCATCGGAGGGTATCCTGGGGTTGGAATGGATAGATGGGCACAGCATTCGACAACTACTTCCCGGAGGAGAAGAACCTGAAGGGGAAGAGGGCGAAAATACCGCCGAAAAACCCTCCGATCCCGATAAACTAGAAGAATATGGTATCGATGTCGGTGAGCCCTAGCCCTTTCACGCTCTGCCTCTACTTCAACCCCACAAATTCTTACTTCGAATGGACATATAGACACCCTCATGCAACTAATCGGCGCAGAACTCGCAAAACTCCACAAAGCAGATGTAATCCACGGCGATCTAACAACGTCCAACATGATGCTCCGACTCCCGTCCACATTCAAACCCACATCTGGTTCACAGATCAAAACCGAAGTTGTAAGTCAATTCAAACCCTTGGAACCATCAAACAGTACGAACTAACACACCCCCTCGATAGGTGCTGATCGACTTTGGCCTTTCGTTCACCTCGACACTCGTAGAAGACAAGGCAGTTGATCTCTACGTACTGGAACGGGCGTTTGCGTCTACGCACCCCGATTCTGAGCCCATGTTCGCATCCGTTCTGACCGCGTACGGCCAAGTGTTGGGCAAGAAGGAATGGGACTTGGTCAAGAAGCGGCTCGACGACGTCCGTTTGAGAGGCAGGAAACGGAGTATGGTCGGTTGACATTCTCAATTTTTGACCTTCCTGGATAGTAGCCGGGTTTTCAGAGTACCGAATTTAAAATTTGAAATAACACTTCTTATCCGTTACAATCCCCACAGGTATTCATGTTATCCAGAGCGTGTCTGCCTCTGGATACTGCGTACGTTGGTTAAGAGTCATAGTACTACACATTTTTCTATGGTTGGGAGGGTTATACTAACGGCACTCATTCTGTCCTTTCCTTTCCTTTCTCTTCGCTCCTCTCATCTACGCTTCATAAGTGAAAGCTTCTGGTTTTTAAGATAGGGGCTTACCCTGGCCATATTTGGCAATTCGCCTTTCTTTGAGGTGACGGAGGAATCGTCGTCGGCAAGCTACAGTACGCAATACAGAACGGAAACGATCGAGACGAACCAGATCTGTAACAAGCTTGTTCACCTCAGTTCTAGTCACCAAGTCGTCAAGGCTAAACGATCATGATTTAATTCAGTATGTGCGCTCTAGTCAAGTGAATCCAAGCCTTACACAAGAGCTTCAGCATCAACGATGAGCTTATGACGCGCAAGCAAGATCAACATATTGGCGAACGAGATCCCGAGGTCAGGTTGGCGCGAGATGATAGCTTCGTGATAAAGCCCTGCGTAGACCGCCTTGCGTCGACGGATTTCCTTGTAGGGTATCAAGTCTAGCATCCGTCTGAGCTTATGCATATCAATGCCTTCCACAACTTTGGACGACCAAGCATGCTCGCCAAGAGGGGCGCGACAGGACGAAAGAATGTTGGGTATACTGTATTCTCCAGGGTATATGCGAACCTCGAAGACGCCGCTTAGTTCCTGACTTGAATTAGCATCGGCAAAGCTATAATATGACCGGAAGGCTCACTCACTCCGAAGAACATGGTGAACTTGTGGTGCTCCAGGTGTTCAGTACGGGGGTTGGAATGCTGGGCCCAAAGTTCCTTGAAAGCTCGCATCTGCTCTCGTGTAACAGACTTGGCTCCACTTCCTGACGCTTGGAAAACATAGGAGAGGAGGTTCTCGATGACCTCGCCTACTACATGTTAAATTTCACCCTAAAACTCGAATTATTCGAAGGCTTACTAGTAAGCATATTGACAAAGATATACTGGACAGGTATTAGATGAGAAATACATGCAGGTAAATGTGATTAAGGCATACGGTGCTGAGTAAGTTCCAGGAAATGAAGAAACCGAAGGACCAAGGGACGCTTCCGCAATCTGACGAATGGAGCGAGTCCGAAGCGCCGGTACACCGAGGATAAGATAAGTCACTGGAACGCAAATACATTAAAGGGGGTTCTTGAAATACGGAAGATGGAAGGAACTCACTAATCATGCATATGCTGACCCCAACCCTCCCTGTAAACCAAACGTAAGGTCGAGCGAATGACAATGGGTCCAAATCGACCTACCCAGTACTTTGGAAAGCCAGCATGACCAGAGCAGAACCCAACGACTGGTAATTCTGAGTCCGGGTTTCGTTGTCACCCCATTTCGTCAGACCAAAGACTTCCACAAACAATATGCCGAAAAAGACGAAGAGGATCAACCACAAGCCGAGCAAACTTAAGATGACAGGCAAACTCGACCTAAAATCAGAAAGTAAAATGAGTGGAGAGTGAGGACAGAGGGTTGTTCCACATACACAGCGGTTTTGAACAGCATGTTCAAGCTGTTCACCCGTTGAATGAGCTTGAATGCAATGCTGACTAGGAATAGCTTCTGAAGTTGTACGACGGTAAAGTCCCTTAGGCCAGAGACTACGAGGATGGTAGTGATGAAACTGCCATGGGCAACTACAATATCGAAGAGATTCCACCCATTGGCCTTGAAACTTCGCCACCGTAATCCATATAGTCGCGCATAAACATCGATCATATTTTTCTTGCTATCTGCAATCTCAATCTTGATACGGTGATGTCGAAGCAGTTGTTTTACGACACCCTCGTCGCCTTTCTTTACTGCACGGACCAACGTCGTCATACCGTCCTTGTCAACGGCATTCATGTTAATTTCAGAGAACTGAAGGAGCCTATCTACAACATCCTCATAGCCATGGTCTGACGCCAGCATGAGGGGAGTAGCGCCGTGCATGGGTTCAGCGGCATTGACATCAATCCCTGGTAGACGAAGGAGGTGCAGTGCACTCTCACTTGATATGTGTGTTCGCCAGGGAAGGGCCAGCGATAAGGCCAACGGCGTGAATCCATGTCCTGTCGTGCGCGCGTTGAGATCGGGAATGCTGTTCAAAAAAGGAAGAATGCCACAGGCTGAGGCGACATGCAGAGTGGTGCCGAGGACGATTATATTGGAGGTGCCCATGTCAAAGGTAACTCTCAGGGGGAACGCCTGACATTGTTCGAGGAATTGAGCAATGCATCTTGACGTTGGCGAAAATGGATCACATTTACGTGCATAGAGATACCAATTGTTGTATGCATGGCGAAGGAAAGAGTGGCCCGGACGATCAAGAGCGCCATCCAGCTCCACCAGGTCGGCTACATCTGACTGGTGAAAGCCGCACGAAATCAGACGGGAGATGCATGTAGAGGCAGCGAAAGCATGGGGATATGGATAGTCCTTCAGGAGAATGGGCTGAAGAGCATCCTTGGCAGTGAAATCTGACATAGGGATCAGAGTGGAGACTAACAATGATTGTTGGACGTACGAATAAGATGGACAGTTCTTCGTTCCTTTTCCACATAAATCAGGCCACAACACACAGAGAGAAGGGATTTTTCGTCGACGATCCGTTCCGAATCAAAGACGTGAGTATCGAGGTCAGCCACAACAGCATACTGTAGCTCCTCGACCGTTAATGGCTGCTCTGCATGAACAACCAAGGTAAGTATGCGTTTAGCAAGGGCAACATATTTCGCTGATTGTTGCTCGATCCGGACCATGGTGATGGCGTACATGCCATCGAGCCTAGCAGGTATCTCATCCAGTGTCGAGCGTATGTCATACACACTGAGACAGCCTTGAAGGGCTTCCAATTGGAGGGAAGCATGGAGAAACCTGATGTGGAGGACTTTTTAACCAAAATAACGAAGCTAAAGGAACAATAGACTCACATTCCATCGGCCTTGTCAAGAATTTTATCGATTGCTCCACACTTGAAAGCTGGGTCTACAAGCAGTCGTCGAAGAACAGCGTGCCGAGCAATGATTGTGCCTATAAGCAGGATGACGTCGTCTGCATGGGCAACAACCCTGAACATTTTGGCCTCACGGAGTTCCGATTCGAGATTCTCCAGAGGACGGGAGGTGATGAAGAAATTGGCTTCTATCGTGCGTAGCACTGTGGCAAGATTGAACTGGACGTCCTGTGGTGCCTCATCGATCCCGTCTAAGATATAGAAGCTCATTCTGAAAAGCTTCGAGAACGTCATCAACAAATCCACAAGCTCATTCTCCGTCGGCTTGGTCAGGCCGTTATGATGTCTCTGATACAGCGGTTCAACAAACTGCACCAGAAATGGGTGGCGATCCAATTGTTGATCTACAAGCCCGCCTAAGATCTCCTCCACTGGGATCCTCTCCGTGTACCGAATGTAGGCGCAAGCAATAGATATTGCTCCATGGGGGGCTTCCGAGTCGTTCACTATTTTTTCGAGATGGTCAACCACAATGGACGCAACGACGCTCTTCCCAGCTCCAGCTATTAGGTACGTCAGAAGCGGTGAATACAGTCCAAACATGCAATGTACTCACGGATTCCAGTACCCCACAGAATGGCGCCCTTGGTCTTGACCCATCGTTGAAACTCATCCCCTTCCAGCAACCACCTCCCGGTATCGGCCGTCCGCTTCTTGAGCGTTTCAATCTGTATACTTCGGAAATCGACTTTTGGCGCTAACCAATCGTGTATCTTCGATATTAGGCCAGCTTAAAAATAAAGATTATCAGCAATGATTTGGACTTGTGAAGAGATATAAAACTCACCGTCAGGACGTGCTCCTGCATTGAAGTTATTGATTACAGTATGGTGGACATCACGCCCAGCAAGGTTGAAAGTTCCACCATGGACCTGCGTGTTGTTTGCATCTTGGAAAGCGGAAACTCCTGCATTACTAGTAGTAGAGTCACCTTAAGTTCGAAATATTAATAAATCTTCATTTTAGCAAGTATGAAGACCAGAAAACGGACCTTCGGCGGATGAATTCTGCTGTAAAGATCCACCGCCCACCGGATCCTTCTGCTCAACATCGCCATTAGCATTCAAATATTCAAGCGCAACATTGAATACCCAGCAACACTACTATTGCACCCACCTGTCCTGAGAACGTCAAGCTCATCTTACAGACAAAACATGGCAGTTGGGGGTGAAGAAGATGGTGGGAGAACAGAAAGGAGGGAAGCGAGAAACGTGTGACTAAGGCGATGGCCTGCACAGCACCAGGGCGGCAATCATTTTTGCGGCCCGGATGGCCGCTTAAAGGTGAACTCATTGGTTTTCGCGCAGAATTGTTTATGCGCAGAAGATTCCCACAACCATTCCATCCATCTCTTTCTATTGTACTAAACGCACAAATTAAGGTCTTTCTAAGTACGCGATATTTCCTATGCACCCCTATCTACGGTCGGCGGGAACCTCGCGGTTCGATTTTTGATCAGGCGCCCAAGGATTGATAACGCCGCCACAGCCACACCTCCCATCACCTCCAGGCTCACTCAATGGCAAGGGCTATTCCTGCGCATTGCCCTAATTCTAAGGTAGGCAAAGGTAGAAAGTAGGTAGATTTGATGTGTAGCTACCATAAATTGGAACATACCTGACGTGACTCGGAAACAAGGACGGACCTGGACGGTCATGGGCCCTTTTTCTTGACAAAAATATCCGGAGTGCCCATACCATACTTGCCTCGTTTAATCCAGGTGAGGTTTAATGAAAAGAAACAGGGAGACCTTACACGCAAAACGGGTTATTGGAATAAAATATCAGGATTACATCCTTGAGGTTCATGCCCATAGACTTCTGGAACCAATGCCAATTTGCCAAACGGCCTCTATAGTGACTCTGGTATTGTGAATGCTCCTCATTGCAACGGCTGTTGGATATAAATATCCAATGCTACAGCATGGCTGAGGCCCCGTTTTGAAACATATACCCGTTCATTATAGTGCCATTCGGAAAAGGGTATCGTGCATCATGCACCGGAGGAATGGGTGTCGACGGAGCAACATGTCTATAGGAATATTGGGGACCAGGTGTCACAGGACCCGGGGGACAATGGGGCGGTGGATAAGGAGGACTGATGCCGTAGGCGTATGCCAGGAGTATTCGCGTTCGTGTTATGAGCCGTTGGGGCAGTGTTTGGCCCAATCGGAGTACGGTCAGGGTTTCACCGTTCATCCATCGCGTGCCTACTGATAGTTTGGATTGATCTAGAAATCTCGCTCGGTATCATTCATCATGCTCACCTATACTGGAATAAACGCCCTTAGGCGTTCCCGTTGTTCTGACGTGGGGGGAGGAGCTGTGCACGACTTCAGGGATGGATCTGGTAGAGGAGAGTCCGGGTTGTGGTTCCCACAGAGCTTTAAGCCAGCCATGTCTTAGATCGCGAAATATACCACTTTCTTGATGCTCTGATACAGGCAGACGTGCGCTATAATTAGATTTCGTCGTTATTTTCTGCTCTAGAAATCCTATAGCAATTCTGAGGACCACGCCTTGAGTAATTCTCGTCTAATTCTACCATCCAATTACAATGACGTTGACTCGTATTCTGGAGGAGTAATTTGGAATCTTATGCTGGTAGGATTCCAATCCAATTCCCATCCGATCTTAGGTTGATTCACATGGATCAACCCGAGATCAGACGTCGTATGATTTTAGGGCGTTACTCTGTGATTCGCGAGAAATGTGAATGAATTGGTTTGAGTTAGAAGATCCGGAAATTAAAAGCTCATGCTAGCTGAGCTGGTCATAACCACAGGAGATCATGGTATACTAAGCTATTCCACGAGTTTCCAGATCGTCCGGGGAGACTACTGGGGAGAACGCCAGCCAAGCCAAGCCCTACTGGCGGGGAATCGGCCCGGGCGGCAAAATCACGCCTCCATACCCCACGTGATCCGTCTTAGGAGCGCGACACGTCGAACTCAATTAGGCTCGAGATAATCCCGTTCAATGTAATTCTCTACCCATTGCCCAAAATACCCGCTATATGTTGCTGTCAGTAACTGAGAACCTGAATGTATTACCCAATCGTGGCAAGTCCCGCTGGCAACACTGGTGAACCGCATTCTTCGGATCCCCTTCAGCCGAATTTACTATCCCAAGATACAAAGAGTACGTATACACAAAAACCCAGGACCCAAAAACAAAACACCCTCTTCAATCAAACCAATACCCTAGACTACAAACTAAAAATCCCCGCCTGTCTCCTCCGACTCTGAATAGGATACGTAATCGCCAACGAAATGCCCAACCCAATCGCCAATCCAATCGCCACCGAAACAAGCTTGCCCGCCGTCTTGAAGCCAGAAATATACGACGTCGTCGACCCCGAAGCTTGTTCCGTCGCATAGCTTAGGAGTCCACCCGTACCCAGCCCCGAAGGAAGTTGGAATAGGATGCCCGTTACCTGAAATTTGTGTGTATTCAGGATTTTGGGAGTAAATTGTGAGTGAGGTGGAGTGGGGATAGGAGGGGAGGGATAGAACGCACCATAACCACAAACGCATTCCCTGAAAAAATCCTCGCATACACATTCGCAATAAGGCCAACCGCAAACGCCCTGCACCACAAAGGTTAGCACTCCAAACTAACCCAACTCACCCAAAAAACTCACCCGACAGCTGCAATAATATCACTCTGGCCTTTAAACTCCAACCCGGTAAAATAATTCGTAACCCAACCCACACATGCAATCCCAACCAAAACCAACGTCTCCTTTCTATTCCACGGAGCCTGGTTCTTCAAACTCAAAAACGTCGAAAACATCGGTACTGTCAGAAAGGTTGTTTAACCCAACCCAAAAAAAAGAGGCAGATGACAAGAATCAGTTCCGATGTTCGTTTGTTTAAAGGATAGGAAAAAGGACTTATCCCAAAATTTGCTCGGTGTCCGGAGGTACCATGGTCCGTCGACAGGATGGGTCGCCGTACACTCGTAATCCTCCGTCCCGTACACAGTGCTCGAGGTCATAATCTGGAAGAGCTCTGCGCCCATCGCGAAGCCGAACCCGAGGAACAGGGCGTACATGATGGCATAACAAAGCCTCACAGACCCTGCTACGATGTTTCGGGACATTATCTCGAGGGAACCTGTGAGGACTATGAAGCCCTGAGTGCCATGTCGTGTGTTAGCTCGTATGAATATATAGTGGATTAGAGTAGTAAGTAGAAGACTCACCGGGAGGATCAAGACAACAGAGCTAGAAGCAACCGCCGAATAACAAAACTTGTGCGTAGCAGCCAAAGCAGCCGCCAAAAAGCTATAGAGCATCGTAACGGTCACCCTATCCCATAGATCAATCTCTTGTTCAACTAAATGGGAAAGAGAAAGACTCACTCGAAAACATGCACATAAAGCTGATTCCGCACACTCAACATCTGGATCACAACCAACAACGCTCCAAGCGGGAAACACACAACAGCGTCAATGAAACTACCCCCAAAGCTGACCGTACATATCGCAGTGGAACACATCCCGCCGATGAGGATCGTCTGCCACCAGTTATACATCGCCGGCCTCTTCATGAGCTCGTCGAGCTGCGTCGAGGCATGCGTGACGGACATTTTGTCGTGGATCACCTAGCATCCAAGTTAATCTAAGGCTTAAATGGTAAGGCCAAAAAGAGATGGGGTGTAACGAACCTTCCAATAAACCCGAAACGCCGCACTCAGCCTCCCGATATCCAACGCACTTCCTTGCCTGATCAGCCTGACATGGCTCGTCCCCGTCCCCGCATCATCAAAGCTCACTAGTACCACATCCGGCAAATACAGCATGCTCAAACTCACATCCAACACCTTCCCTGCACTTTCCAGCTGAGACTGTAATCGATGAGACGGCGCGCCGAACATCATCATTGCCCGGGTCAGCTTCAGAAGGAACTCTTCGCGTTGGATAATTTGGGCTATATGGCGCGTGATCTGTGGTTAAGTTGTCAGGCAAAATCGCGAGCGGAACTTGGACGATGCATGATGCACGATGAGAGAGAGAAAGGCTACGCACGTATATCTGAGCTTTCTTCCTCTTCCTCTTCTCCTTCCTCTCCCTCCTCTTCTCGCTCTTCTCCTTCAGCAACGGCGCCGCACTCCCCATCCCCCAATTCCCATCAACCGTAAACGAGCTCGCAGTCGACATAAAGCTCGCAGGCGTCGACCATCCACTCGTATTCGCCCCATGTCCCTTACCAAACCCGCGCAAACTCGTCAACGAAGGCAACCTCCTCAGCGCGCCCCTCTTGGGCAGTGGCTCATGTACTGCCCGTGGTACCTCGTGAGGCGAGTGAGGCTGAGACTGCACTTCACGCATCGAATCGGAACGAACGTCCGGGGGGGAGTAGGAGTACCGGGAGAGCGGCGAATAAGGCAACGAGCGACTCGGAGTTTGCGCATCATGATGCGGATGACGAGGATCATCCCCCAAACCCGCCACCGAGTCGGCCGCACCAACAGACCGAGAACTAAACAGCTGCAGCTCAACCGCCGACTCGGATTTCGCCCGCCCATGGCCATAAACACCGCCTACAGGAGGCGGAGGTCGTAAATCATCACCTTCCGCCGTATACCTTCCAAAAAAAAAGTATTACTATCATGTTTTCTAGTTGAAGTTTCCTCTACTTAGTAAAAGACGCACCTGGAGAGTTTGTATCCGGGCCTTCTTACATCCGGTTGGAGCTGGCTATGGTGCGGGGCAGCGACCCCGCCCAGGTTTCCCGTAGCAGCGATAAGGGGCCCGAACACGCCTCCGCCGGTTCGGGCTTTGTGGTGGCGAGGGACCATGCCGAGCGAGGGGATCGTAAGACGCGGCCGTGGGATGCGCGGCCTCTTGCGTGTCGTGTCGTCGAATCGGTGAGGAGCTACGTCGGAGCGGGGTAAGTTTACCATACCACATTATGGACTGAGAGTGAACTTACTTTCAGGTCTAGACTCCCCGCCTAAATCGACCTCGGAATCGCTCCTCCACCCCAACGGCGTCGACGCACCCGACGTATATCCCGAAGAATATCCAGATCTGGATTCGGTGAATGTGTCAAGATCAGACCTAGAATCATAATTTCCAGCTTGGGCGTAGAGTTGGAGGAGGTTCGAGAGGATCCCGCCTCCCTGTTCTTCTTCTCCGCCTTCGCTCCCAAACGCATACTCATGATCACGAGGGATAGGGATATCTTCTACATCGGCCGCGTGGTACACGGGACTCGGGAACTCGGACCCGTCGTCCTCCACCTCGTGTTGGGTCCTACTACTACCACCACGCCCCTTCGCCCTTCTTCGGAACCGCGCAGGCCACACCCGGTTCGTGTGGTACTCGACGAGACGTTTGGCACGTCGTGTCGAGTACCATTTCGAGTCGTGCGTCTTGTGGCTCGAGGTGGCCAGTTTGGGTTCTGAGGTGACTGGAACGGGGGCCGGGGGAGGCTGAGGAGGAGAAGAAAAGAGATGGGTGCGTAGGTTTCGAGTATGTGTAGTCCGAGTCGAACTTTCAGCTTCAAGCCCAGGTCTCAGATTCACCTTGGCTTTGCCGTTTCCTTCTGCGAGTCCTCTGTGTCCCTTCCTATCTACCACCTCCTCTTCCTCTTCCTCCTCCTCCTCCTCATCATCATCATCATCGTCATCGTCTGACAGAGACCAGTTATTGTGAAGCCCGTGTCCAGGCGAACGGTGCGAATAATAGTGCACTTTGCTCGTGAGCGGCGTCGAGGCGAGAGGTTTGGGCGTCTCGCGCCGGTGTTTCTCGAGAGCGTCAACGAGGGTGTTGAACGCTTCTGGCTGCGTTCATAGTAGAAGCATAGTCAATCAATGTAGGTAGAGAGAAGAGAAAAGCGACGACAACTCACGTCTTGGCCTGCAGGATCCAAAACATGCGCAGCACTGTTCGACCGGCGTCTCTCGTCGAGCCATTTGATCCTGCGCGGTGTGCGTGTGCCCTGAGGTTGGAATTCGGAGGACGCGGCTTGCCACTGGCCCGCCGGGGGCTTTGGCTCGTGTTCGATGTCGTCGTGGATCAGCCTGTTGCTTTGAGTTTGCGTTTGCGTTTGGGTCTGAGCCTCGGGGGGTTCGGTACTAGGCATAACAAGTTGAGCTTGGAAGTCTGAGTCTGGGTTTGAATATCTTGAATTCGAGAGAGGTTGTGCGCATGCGTTAGGAGAATAATCCTGATTCCCTAGCCGTTGTAACTTGATTATTTAGCGATGGTACAAAGCAGGTATATGTAATTGAAAGGAGCGGCGTGGGGCTTGCCAGAGGATGTTGTATAGGATGAAATTTGAAACCGAAATTGCTCGCTAAGCGGCAAGCCTGTGTTGATCGAGAACGGCTTCAAGCTTACTTAAAACATGAAGCGGGTGGGATCATGATCATCGCTACAACTCCCTATGTACTGTTTTATGCCCAAATTGAAGCTCGACAGCCGAGATGCCTGCCGTCTACTGTTTCGCTCTTCAAGAGATAGTGTTCACAGATCTAGGAGATGCGGTGATGACGTCACTCTCCATACCCGATTTAGGCTCACCGCCGCCGAATTAGGTTACCTTCAACTAAAATGGAGTTTTTATTTTTAGAGGGAGATAGACAGTGTGTGTGGTGGCGCCTTTTCTTAAAATAAAGCTTCAAGTAGCAGTTGCGCAGACTTGCGCCTGTTTTGACTTGTATAGCCACTTCAAAGCTTTGAATTGAAACGTCTGTTGAAGATCAAGTACTTACTACTACTGACCCCTCGACGCCGTTCTATTTCTATTTCTATTTCATTCTATTCTTAGCTTCGTCGTTCATTCGTTCGCTACTTAATTGACTTGATTGTAATTAGACCCTATGTTCGTGCCTTGGGTAATAAATATCCACGGTCCCATGGTACAGTCGATCATGAGGCAGGCTGATGCACATCTTCAAGGACTCAGTACATATAACCAAGGCGTTGCATAGCGTAGCATATGGCGGAACGGCCTCCCATCCCCGTCGTACTCACGTTACGGGCTCTCGCTCCCTGCGTAGTGTCCGAGTCTATGTACCGACCGCAAGCTGAAACGTCGGCGGGCCCGACCCGACCAATCCGTATTCGTGTTCGTTATACATGGCAGGTATCCGAAATAGTACTAGTCTAGTTGTGAATTCGATTCATGCACTCTGTCACGGCCTGCACTTTTTTCAATGAAAGGGGTGGGGTTGTATGTGACGTAACGTAAACGAAGGGAATCGACTTTTTTCGTGAAAGTTTTTTCGAGATGATTGTCAGTTAATATACCGTTCCGGTTGGGTTTTGTCGATTGGGTCGGAGGATTCGATTTGTAGTCTTGGGAGAAAGAGAAAGAGGGAATTTGTGAGCCTGGGGTTGTGGTATGTAGGGCCGATGCACGCCAAGCGGGCACGAGGGACGTTCTCATACACGAGGAGTCGACAAGAGAGCTTGGAGCCGTCATAGGTCATATCATCGTGCTTAGCGTCTTGGGTAATTCGTTAGAGAGTCTTGGGTAATTCGTTAGAGCCTTGGAATGGCTTGGACAAGCCAGGGTAAGTCTTGGAAACGACCCAATCCAGGTCACAGCTTGATGGAAGTGGGCATCACGGACTTCGTGACAACGGCTTGCAGAGGCCGCTCTGTCCTGTCCAAAGCAAAAGAAGTCGTTGCCTTTTGGAGGCCAGTTAGTACCAAAGGCTGAAATTCGCCTTGGCCGTTGGAGAATTGATTAGGGGGGCGGTGTCTATAACCCCGGCTTATCAAACAAAGATTGTTGTAAAAGGGCTTGGCTTCCTTCTTTTCTCTTCCCTCTCTCTCTCTTCGCCGCCACGAGATGGCTGCGCCAAACGCCGCATACGGCTCGACAAACGACCTGCACCAGCCCTTCGAAGGCAGCTCCCGGCCATGGTCCGAATACCCGCCTCCCAGCCTCGGAGGTTCTCTCCACCACACACCGTCCTCCCACAACTCCATGACCCAAGCCTACGAAGAGCAGGTCCCTCTCAAACACGAATCCGCCACTGCCTTCCCGCCTCCCGCTGCAGCCTTCGACCGCGAAGGCCACCCCACACACAAAGCCTCCCGCAAGAAATGGATCATATTGGCCATCGTCGCCGCAATAATCATCATCGTCCTCGCCGTCGTCCTCCCTATTTATTTCACAATCATCAAGCCCAACAGCGAGAACAGCGACAGCAGTGGGAAGAGTGGCGGTTCGAAGGATGGAGACGCGACGTCTAGTTCCGCCCGGCCTTCGCAGAGCGCAGAGCCAGAAGTCCCGCAAGTCCTAACTGTTGAGTTTCTTTTTTGTGCTCTTCTTGATGATGATGTAGCTGATAGAGTGGCCCCCCCCCCCCTGTATAGCGCGGTGGCGACGGCTCCGAAGTCACAATGGAGAACGGAGAAAAGTTTATTTATCGAAATTCTCTCGGTGGTTTCTGTGCGTGTCTGTTCTATTGCCTTTATTCTTGAGAGATTTATTGTTATTTTTTTTTTTTTCAGGGGTACGTGACCCGTCGGACCCGTTCAACCTCGACGCACGGCCGAACGACTTTACACCCCCGCTGAACACCACCTGGCGATGGGGACGGGACCGCGTGTACGGCGTCAACCTCGGTGGCCTCTTCGTCATCGAGCCCTTTATCACACCTCACCTCTTCCAGAAGTACCAAGGCACCGTGGACGAGTACACCCTCACCCAAGCCATGCGCCAAGCAGACACCCTGAACGAGCTCGAGGAGCACTACAACACATTCATCGTGAGTCATTATCGCCAAGGCAATCGATAGATATGTGTGGGGTCGTGATACTGATCGTGCTTCTTGACAGACGGAACAAGACATTGCTGAGATTGCGGGTGCGGGGTTGAATTGGTTGCGTATCCCAATCGGGTTCTGGGCCATTGAGACGTATGATAATGAGCCGTTCATCGAAAGGACTTCTTGGACGTGAGTTGTCGAGTTGCCTGTAGTAGCAAAGCTGTGCTCACATTTTTTCGTTCTAGTTACTTCCTCCGGATCGTTGAGTGGGCGAGGAAGTATGGTCTGAGAGTCTATCTCGACCTTCATGCTGTCCCAGGAAGCCAGAACGGTCTCAACCACTCTGCCCGGTAAGGATCAGTGCCCATGGCAACCCCGTCCTTAACGTCAACTAACCCCTCCCCATCACAGACTCCGTGCCAAACAATTCTTGCAAGGCAACATGGGCCTCGCCAACGCGCAACGCACGCTCTACTACCTGCGCATCTTCACAGAGTTCATCTCTCAACCAGAATACAAGAACGTCATTACGATGATTGGCCTGGTTAACGAGCCCGAGTCTAGGGATATCGGTATGCCTGTGATGAGGAGTTTCTATCTGGAAGCGTATAACATGATCAGGGAGATCACTGGCTTTGGGGAAGGCAACGGCCCTGTGAGCATCTTCTTTTCCCTTTTTGGTGCTCGTTTCTTGCATGTTTCACCCTTTCATTCCCTTGTTACCCGCTGTTTCGACCAAGTATATCTGCTACACATTGATACGTCTTACTTACGAACTCCTCCGTTGCAGTACATCGCTGTTGGCGACGGTTTCCGCAATGCGCTTGAATGGTCGCGGGATGGGTTGGGTTTGATGCCTGGAGCCGACCGATTTGTGATGGATATCCATCCGTATGTTGCGTTTGATGAAGGGTTCAGGAGCGACCTTTTGACTGTTCGCGCTGCGGATGGGGAGCTTGGAGGGGTGTGGCCTACGGTCGCTTGTGAGCGATGGGGAACCTACTTTAACAATTCGTGAGTATTTTTCCTTCCTTCATTGACAATGAGCAATGCTAATAATCATAATCCCTTTTTGAATTTGACTTTGAATAGCCGCCAGGCTCTCGGTGTCACCGTTGGTGGCGAGTTTTCGGCTGCGATCAACGATTGCGGGTTGTTCATGCGCGCTGTGAACGTGGATTCGGGACACCCGCAGTGTCCTTTGTACAATAACTGGGAGAACTGGAGCGATGATCTCAAGAGGGGTCTCCTCAACTTTGTTTTGGCGAGCTTTGACGCGATTGGTGATTTCTTCTTTTGGACTTGGAAGGTGCGTTCATGGTCTCTTTGATCTATAGGACTGTAACTGACGATGTTTTGAATGTAGATCGGGCCTTCGCAAGCCGGACGCGTCGAGACGCCTATGTGGTCTTACCAACTCGGACTGGAGCACGGATGGATCCCGCGTGATCCACGCGTCGCACTCGGCAAATGTGCAGCACTCGGTGCACCTCAAGCGCCCTTCTCCGGGTCCTTCGCTGCACACCAAACAGGTGCCCTGCCCAACCCCACGATCCCCGCAGCCTACAGCGCCGCGAACCCTTGGCCGCCCGCATCCTTCTCTAGCGCGGAGGTGCCTGTGTCGTTGATGCCGACGTATACGGCTACGGGGAGTGTGGTGACGTTGCCTGTGCCTACGTTTACGGGTGCGCCGGCGAGTGCGACGGAGGGTGTGGATGGGTGGACGAATGATGCTGATAGTGAGGGTGGGGTTGTCCCGATTGCGGCGTGTCGGTATCCGGATCAGTATGAGGGTGTGTTTGCGGTTGTCCCGACTGCGCCGTGTTCGTGAGGGAGGTTGGGTCTAGGTCTAGGAGGAAAGGGGGTGTGCTGTTGAGGAGAGGAGGAGATGGGTTGTTGGGAGAAGGAGGAGGGGGAGGGACTTTGGAGGAGACTGGTGTTACCTCGCCCCAGGCTTAAAACCATTGCAAAATTTGAAACGAGAGGACGCTTTTGCTTTGCTTTGATATGGACAATTTTTTTGACGGATACTTTTTTTTATATGTAGTGTTTAGTTATTATATATACCACTATATACCACACCACACCACACCCACCCGCACGTATACGTATACGCATACGCAGATTCGGAACACTTTTTTTTTTTTATTTAATTTTTTTTTAACGATTCTGTAAGTAGACTCTACTGACTTATTTAAGCGTTAAGGGCACAGATGATGGACAGGGCGTTCGCGTTATTATTATAGTTTCTAAACCACTACGTTCTTTACGACCCCTCCTTACCTTTTGATTAGTTTCAGGTTGTGTCTGAATCTGTCTTTTGTTTATTCAGGTTCGATATTCAGACGGATGATATTGAATTTAATTTTGACTTTTGACTTTGACTTTCTCTTGGGTTCGTTTACGACCCGACTCTTGGTTACCGTTTTACTGTACGCCTCTTTTATATTTCAGCTTCGACTCTTTGATCTTGACTCTTTTGATTTAAAATCTGGTTTACGACCCTTTAACTTGCTTTTGCTGGCACTGGCCGTGGACTCGTTTATGCACGCTGGACTGATTATAGCATAGCATAGCGTCTAGGATATGATAGCCCTTCAATGGCTTGAGCATGTTTGTTATTGGCCCTAGATCTTGTGTCTCTTCGGAATGAAGGACCGTCAAGTAGAGAGAAAAAAGTACAATCAAGACGTTCGTTACGATTACATGGAAACTCATATGGGGGTTGGTATTCTACGTCGGAGGAGAGAGGCCTACTACCCTGCGTCATAGAACAGGCTCGGCACCCCTACATCGAAAGAAACAGCCCGCCCTGCTACATGGACGAAACAGGCCTGAAAGGATCCGACCCGCCCTTCTCGAGCCCACCCACAAACGCCCTCCGCACAGCGCCCAGGTACTCGCCCAGCCGCCGCCCATCCTCGTTCACAAAGTCTTCGTAGAGCTTGTAGCGCGAGTCGGCGACGATGTTGGCTAGTTGCAGTGCGCGTTTGAGGTTCCTGTGGAGGTACAGGTTAGTTTAGGGTTAAGGTTTGAGTTTTTATAGCTTGGCAAAAGAGAGAAAGAAGGGAGAAGGGAGAGAGACGTACTCGGGTATCCAGTGACGAGACTCGAAGAGGTGGAAGTGGAGTCGGATGATGAGCTCTGGGATGTAGATTTGGCGGATGCGGGTGAGGTCTCTGCTTCGTCGGTCCGCTGTGCAAGGCGTAGGCGTGAGTAACATGTGAGTAGAGATGACTATGAACGTACCTCCATACGCATCCACGTCGACAACGAGCCATTCCGTCGTAAGCAGCTGCACGATCTGTTCGTACGCTGTATCAATCAACGTCTACAAGTACACACGCACCCGCACAGTCAGTCATTCTCAACCACTAACCCAAAAAAAAAACAAATGGAACACACACCCGATACTCGTCCAACCACCCGCTCCTACTGGCTGCCTCCTTAGCCAACCCGGGCACATCCCGGCTCTTACAATCCACAACCTGCTGCAGCGTCTCCCAGATCACGAAGAACTGGCGATAATGGAGGTACTCCGTTGCGCGCTCCTCGGGCTCCGCCACCTCCGCAAGCTCAGCCGGGAGCAAGTCGAGGAGCGACGAGGCGAGCTGCACGCGGCCCATGCCGAGGAAGTACCGGAGGATGACGTTGGTCTGCTCGAGCGCGATGTCATACGTCGTGTCGTTGAACGTTGTCCACTCGATCGAGCGCAGCAGGAAGAGCTCCGGGTCGTTTGCGGTCGTTTGCATCGCGATGATTGAGGGTAGCTTGCCACGAGGCTCGGGGAGGAGCTAGGTAATTGCAATCCGTGTTGTAAGTTTTAGAATAGGAGGAGGAAGGGACGGGGTTGTACCTCGAATGCCCGCTCGATGGTGCGTTCGGCGGTGACGATGGCGACGCGGTCCATATCCAAACCGTGCTCCCTTGCACGGGTCAATGCGAGTCGACGTTCGTTGATGTCTGCGGAGAGCGCGAGGGAGACGAGGAACAAAGCATAACGCTCCACAGCGTTGTCGCCCAACGCCCCTGCGTACATCGCGATGAGCTCTCGCTGGCCTGCTTCCTAATATCAAAACAATCAGAAAGAACACGGGAAAGAGGTAATACCCACTTACCTCGAGGACCTGGAGATACGATTCGAGGATCGTTTGAGTTGCCAGCGGAGGAGTGGGGATATCGATAAGTTGGAGGAAAAGACAGAGATGTGCGAAGAAACGACACATCTGGGCATATTCGAAGGTATCCTTTTGGAATTGTTCGTCGGCCAGTCCGCCAGCGAAGGAATTGAGGAGAGTGTCTGTGCGGCTGAGGATAACGTGGAGCTGTGAAAAGTGGTATGCGTGTTCCGCTCCAGGTCTATAGTCCTCTTGTCAATTGTCTTTGTTAGGAATGTCAAGACACTAGGACGAACCCTTCGAGAACAGCGACGTCTTTCAACGTCTCCAAACTCTCAACAACTTCTTGTTCCCATTCCTCTTGCTCCTTCTCGGCATCAGCCTTCGAAATATCTCGAACGCCCTTTTCGACTTCTTCGACGCCATCGTCGGCTTCCCAGAAGCTTCCACCTATCCGGCTAAGCTCCAAGCTCGCCTTTTCTTCGCAGATGATGCTGACTTGGACCCAGAGGTGGTCTTCCCATGTTTTGCAGGCGGATTTGAGGATGGTTGCTGTAAGTGGTGAGGGAGCGAGGGCGGCGTAGAGAAGTCGTTCTTGGTCTGATAAGGAGGTATTCAAGGCTGCATGGGAGCAGGTTTCTTTCCATTGTTTGCGGCGCGCGTTGCCTGACCAAGGCTCTTCCTCGTCTTCTACCATAGCATCCTCTTCCTTTGGTTCCATTGCTATAGGAAAGAATTATAGCTGACCACATGTATTATACGCCACGGCACTCACATATTGCTGGCCAGCGGAACAGCCGTGAACCGAGTATGCTTGATGCACGCCATGGTTGGTGGGCTTTCCGGCAAATCTCAACTGCGTCGTCCAAATTTCCTGAGCGTACGCAGCTGTATAGAGCTTGCAGGAGACTTCGTTCGTAGCTCTGTACGAGTTGAACAAACGGTTGGATTCTTAAGACCGATGAGTTACTTACAGCGTCATCAGCAGCCAAACCCCTCCCCTCCTCTCTATTCGGCGCGTCAGGGTCCAACTCTTTCACCAATCCATCGCGGTATGTATTCGTCGTCCTAAGCCCTTGAAGAACATTGTGTTTTGTGAACTTCCAGTACCCAGTGTTGGCTTCTGGGTGTATGAGATTGGGAGCGGTGTCTTGAAGCCATTCTCGGACGACGACAAGTTCCGAAAGGAGAGCAGAAGAGTTCATTATCGCTTGTGCAAGTGTAGACGGGGGTGTATATGGATTCTGAGACAACAAATCGCGCGCGGAGGGTGTAGGGAGTGCTTCTATTTTTCGGGGAGGCATTACGAGTTGGAGGAGACCCCATGTGTTCGCTTCCAGTCGTAGCAGCTCAACATCAGCTTGGGAGGCGCGAGAATCCTCGAGATCTGATATCCTTCAAGATGTTAGTGCCTTTAGGACCTTGAAGGACCTTCAAGACTCACTGGTCCTCACAGATTTGGCGTAAACGGGGTGCAAAGCCTGTATCTTTGTCCAAAATCGCGTCCAGGTCGTCCTTTACCGACTGACACACCGAGAGAACTTCCGCAAAGGATGCATAGAGAGCTTCGGACATGGTATTCCTTTTGCTCTATACTTTGGAATTAAGAAGAACCTGGATATAGTTTCTGCCCTTTTAAACAATGCAATTTCACCAGGGCTGTGGGTTTAACTTACTGGAAGGACCAAATTAAGGGTCCTGAGAGCCTTTCTCCAGAGTTCTCAGCTCTGGTTGACGGAATAAGAATCTTGGTAGAATTAAGCAAATAGTCCGAGTTCAAACTCTGTAACGGAGTCGCCGCTCGAATGCGTCGCGCTCCCAAGACGGATCACGTGGTCCATTCAAGTGTGATTGCAGCCCCGGGCCGATTTTTGCTAGTACTTATGGCTTGGCTGGCAGTCGTTGCCTGTGACCATCGTGAAGCACGACGACAAAGTCTCCCCGGACGCCTTTCCTTGCTCTGGAAGCTCGAGGATTATCTTGGTATACCATAACTCTGGGGTAGCGACCCGCTCAACCAACATGAGCTTTCAATTGCCAGATCTTCTAACCCAAACCAATTCGTTCACATTTCGCACCAACAAGCATATTAAAACGGCCACAGACGCTTCTGAATCTTGGCTTCAGTCAACTGGGAATACTACCACAGACTATGGCGACTCTCCTCTAACAGACTTTGAGAAAGAATCTTTACGATTGGCGAAATATGGACTTCTTGCTGGTTTATCTTGCCCGACTTGCGATTTTCCACAACTGCGGCTTCTCACGGATCTTGTCTCTCTGGTATTCATATCTCACAATAGAGTTCGTGAAAGAACATCCGCAGCTGAGATGGAAGGATGGCTTGGAAAGTCTCATGCTCCGTCTTATGACGGCTTTGAGCTGCTTAAGCTCCATCCGTTACTCGCAAGGTATTCTTCTCCCAACACACCATATACGCGTTCTGTTTGCTTATTGGACTTGGGACTTTCGCCTGTCTAGTATGGTTCCAAGGCTTCAACGTCAGCTCTCTTTACGACCTCGAGAAATACAGGAGAAATGGCGGCCTCAATTCACACAATCAGTGCAGGCCTTTGCAAATGTCCAATGCAAACTCCATGAAAACCTAGCAAACGTTGTACCCTCGTTGCCTGAATACATCTCCATGAGAAGAGAAATCTATGCTATTTCGATGTTCTGGGATGTCGTCGAACTTCTTGATATTTCCCCAAGACCCAGAGGGCGGGACGCTCTCGAACGCCAAAGAATCAGGAAGATAACGCAGTGTGCGATCGACGCCGTAGCTTGGGCCATCGTCAGTATCCCTAACCCTTGTAAACGATGCAGTTTGTCTAATTCATATGCCTCAGGATATTTTTGCATATGCCTCACCCGTTCGGTGCGACTCACATAACCTGATATCTCTCCTCATGAAGTACAAAAATCTCTCCGTCCAAGGTGCAATGAACTACGCAGGGGGGATGGTCAAAGAGACACTCGAAGAATTTCGACAACTCGAACGAGAAATCCTACCTCCTTCGCAAGACCAGGGCAGTAGCAGTACCTGGTCATGGCTGAAGTCCATTCCTTCTGCTATAGGCATCGGAGAAGGGAGCAACACGACCTCGCAACGTGCCCCAAGACAGTATCTCTCGGGAATCGGGCCTATCCCTCTAGGCCCGGAAGTTCCGGACATTTCTGAGGACGACACTATGTTTGATGGAAACGACAGCAAACATCAAGAGAGGGTGGCGCGGTATATCGTAGCCCTCAAGGATTATATTGTTGGGAGTATTCATTGGGGATATGAGACCGAGATATACTTTGGTCTTAAGGGCGACGAGATACGGTCCTTTGGATGGGTTTTCCTTAACACTACAGCCTCGTAATCTCTTTTGATCCCAACCATAGAAAATGTATTGTCAACTAAATGCCCAAGACGGTAGTCACATCTACCAGTCCAATTAAGAGGGGTGAATTATCCTGTGCCTTATCCTCCTCCCATCTATACAGGGCTTTGTTATCTTTCACCATTTTTCTAGTGATCCATTCAATGTCGTATTCGTCAATGGAACCAACGCGTCGGATGAGGTATTACTTCTCTCAAACTTTGTTTCTCTCATTAATGGTCTTCTCAACGAGATGTTCAAATTTAACATCTTCTGCGATGACTGGTCTGGGTTCTGGTACTGTTCTCTGAGAAGGGAAAGGGTCACGGTCATCAGGGGTGTGTTTGCAAAGTAGAGAGGAATAGAAGCTGTTGTATGTAGAGCAAGGAGAAGGGTAGAAGGGTATAGCTTGAAGTTTCGGGGAAGGGCTCCTATTAGCTTGTCATTTGTGCGAGTCACCATATGTACTTCAACACCGAGTCAAAGTGCCCCAGAACTTATGCCAGGTGGCAGGTTACTATCAGCTTCGAAAACGGAATTTGAACTCAGTAATACTTCACTGTAGGGCTATTATAATTGCAGTCTTAGCACAAGGGACCCGGAAATAGAAGTTAGGTTCGCCCAACTGACAATGTCGACCCAGGGAACGCCCAGGGATTAGCGCCGTGGCACCGTCTCGCGAGGCTCCGATGATCATAGGCCTGCGCAGTGGGTCTATCCTCGACGCGACATGCCCTCCACAGTATCAGCCTTTTGCTGATGTGAGTCTATCCTCTTGCAATAAAGCGATAGGTAACAAGCGCTCTGTCCAGGAATTTCACTGCAGGGCAGCCACACCACAGGTCGGGGCAACTGGCCAGTGAATGAGCCGAGTCGGACAATAAAAATATTATAAATCGCAAAATTAATTAAAAAATAATTGTTTGGGGTCGCAAGGGACGTTCAGGTTGCAATTGCTGTACATGTTGCTTTTCCCCTCCCCGATGCGTAAATGCGTAAAGCAGAATATGCCGCCATTAGGCTGCTACCTGGATCAGTGGATCGCGATCTACTACAGTTATATCTCAAAGCCAGGCTCGGACAGCAGCGGCAGAACGGGAGTTTGTCACAGTGGAATTTGCCAGCTGGCAGAATGCTAGGTTTGAGTTCAACTCGGACAGCTTGGACTTGGTGACAGGACACAGCACAGAGGGACAGGTCACGCCTTAGAACTTGACAGACAAGCCCAAAATCCCTTGAAGACAGCAGCACTGGAGATCGCTTTGGCGGCTAGCTTGTATATCGTTGAACAAGATAGGGCACTGCTAGTTGATTGGCAGGTGTTAGTTTCGGATAAGGCGGCTCACCAGTAACAGCCTGTCCCGACTGGACTATACTGGCGAAGAAATCGGATCCCCCCTCCGGTTTTTCTTGAGCGCTTTGGGTGCTTAAAATCTTCCGACGAGCCACATCAACATGTGTGAGCAGCAAAGCTGTCCCTGTTCCTTGAGCTGGACCTCTATCTGTATGACGCCGTGCATAAGGCTTCGTTGTTCGGCTACAACGCTCATCTTCGGCGCCATGTCTGCAACAACTCAAACTTTGCTGTGTTGATCGTCATGTACCACGATTTCTTGGAGCTTTCGCTGGTTAATACGCACTATACATGTCAGATAAGCTGAAGCGTTCTTTGCACTTGACCAATGCCCTAGTGTCCTCCCTTCGAAGTTCCTATGTTCTTGAAGGCATGTCTCTTCGACGTTCTTCTTTAGTGGGATCGACTTGATAATGAAAGACAGGCGGTTTGCCTATGTCTCGTCGAGATTTCCTGCACTAAGACCGCACATGATTGGTGAAGGCCCAACAGCCTATCTTCAGCCCATTGACCAGCACAATGGGAGCACCGTCCTTACCATTGCGTGATCCAAGTGCAGTGGAGGTTTTTCATTTTCGTCATTCGCCATTGTCGAGGACCAATCGCGGTCGCGGTCACGTTATATACCGGATGGACCATTGTCAATGTTCGTCCTCGACACACGCCCCTCACGTGCCGGAGGAGGATAAGTCCATCCCATTGTCCCGGTCCGTTCTCTCCTTCTACCCATACTTCACATATCTAGCTCGGTGTTCATCCCCGACCCTTATAGCTTTTAACAACTTAATCCTCAACAATCACCTGATACTTATAATGACTTATAAAAAAGGAACACCGTATGTGTTCATTTCTGGTTTCGGCCTCGACGTTGCCCACTGATATTTCCTTCCCTGCTCGCTCCATTTCTATCTCCACTCCCCCTCCACTTTGGTTCTTCATGCTGTATTGTATCCAATGCATCTTTCTACTGTGTCTTTTCTCCTTCGCCGATGCTTGGGTTGCCACAATGAAGTTCAACCACAGGGTAAGTCCTGAGCCACTCGCTTGTTGCGCGCCAACTAAGTCAGCTTTTTAGGCCTGTCGCAGCTCTGGATCTCGACATTTTTCAAAAGATTACTCAACCACGCCTTAAGCTCGTCCTCGAAGATGACGATGAAGATGAGTCTCTATTCGGGGGACCTGAGTCCGAGGGGGAATCAGACTCAACTGTCCCTCCTGCACAAGCTGTCGACAAGCACGGCTCCAAAGGCCAAGATTCCTTGAGCCAGGGATTCCACTCAGAGAAGGAAATCGGGTTGAGAGTTGACAACAAAAATGGCGAAATAAATGCAGCGTCTCTTGAGGTCCCTGTGCTGCAACCTACAATCATCGACGGAGAAAGCATCCAGCCTCCAACATGTCCCGAGGCATCACCCTCCAAGCCCTCTTCTATGCCGGAACTGGCCTTTCCTCGGAACTCGACGTGCGTTGTGCTTAGTTCGTTACTGATTTGGACAGCGAACTCATTATTGCATCTATATAGCTATAGCACCGGGGTGACCGAAACCCCAAACAGCAAGGCAGCGAGGCAGTCTAGCGGCACGTTGATTGAGGTCCCAAACAGCAACATCCCGTCAAAAAAGAGGAAAGCGACGGAAGAAGTGTCCCACGACAAAATCCGCCGCCGCCATGCTAAAGAGAACGACTCGGAGTAAGTTGGTCGAAGTGTTCACCCACTTGTCTGGATTCTTAGCGTTACATAGGCTGAACACGCCCCCAATGGCACATAGTCGACATCATCACTCTGCAAATGTCGCGAGTTCTAGTTCGATGTTGCCGGGGAACTACCCGCCCCCAGTGGCGAATAGTCAACATCATTACTCTGCAAATCTGGTGGGTTCTAGTTGGATGGTGCCGGGGAACTTCGCACCCCAAGTGCTACATCCTCCCCGTTATCACCCCCGGGCAAATCCCGAGACTCTGAGTTTGTCGGAGGCTCCCCTCCTTGCCCGGTACTGGAGTTATACGTCCATGACTCCTGCCGCGATGCGGGGATCTGTTCCATCAATGCCCCAGCCAGGTTATGGCGTTCCCGGGCATTCTGTCTCCCATGTCCCGTCTCAACCGCCTGCGGCAGCTACTCCGCCCCCAATTGCACCGCCTGTGGTTGCCCCGCTCCTGGTTGCCCTGCCTGCCGCAGCCACGGAACCGCCCGTTGCTCAAGCAGCAGAAGATCCAAAGCCGACGTATCTATGTCGCTGGCACAACGCTGATGGGACGCCCTCCGGGTGCACCGCAATGATTCCACGGGAGAAATGGTGGAATCACATTAAGAAATTTCACGAGAAAGAGATAATCTTGAAGAAATACTCCCAAGGGGGAACCGAACGTACTGACGTGCAATGCATGTGGAATGGGGAATGCGGCGGCCACCCGCGCTGGGCATCTATGAAATCCCATCTCCAAGACTCCAAACGCCATGAACCTCGCTAGTGCTAGGTTGTGCGCTGTTTGAAGATCATTGTATAGGTTTTCGGCGTTGCTCTTATGTTTCCGGTGCGGTGATGTTGATCTCAGGAATGTACAATGTCTTTAGTGCGAGTGGCGGCATCGGCTGGAGCCTTCAAATATTCAAGCGTCACTGCCCGGGGATTTACAGGAGGACAATGGGCGAACTTTGTGCAGCTACTAGGAGGCTCGCTAGTTCAGCTTTTGACTTACATCAGCGGATATTTTCCTTTTTTTTTACATATGATGGTTCGGTAATGACTAGAGCTTGGTTGCATGGGAATACCGCATTGAATATTGCGAGAATAGGACTGGATTATCACTGTACCTATTTTGGCATTCAGCCTACTTTGTCCGTGCCCCTACGAGAAGAATCTTATGTACATAACTTGAAGCCCAAAGGAACTGAGACTGCTAGAATATACGAATTGACAATCAGCTCTCCGTTAGTATATTGATTAGTACACGCGCCTTGATGCAAGACACCATGTTCGATGCCAGTAAGTTAAAAGGTGGAGTAAGCAGCTAGTCACCATCTCGCCCGAGTCGGATTCATCAATATGCCATGTGCCGGCTAGGGGCACAACCCGTGAATGTACTCCGTATCTACATCTACAACCACGATGCCAGGGTTTCAAAATTTCATGCAAAGGTGTGATTTACTCGAATTACAACATGAATGTATTTGATAGGCATTAAAAAGTACATCAATTTACAGGACGATTAAGGAACTCCCATTTCCCTCCCAATCTCTTTCAGACAATTCCGGGCAATTATTCGAGCATCAACTTCTACAACGTCCTTCGTAGCTTGACTATCCTGAGATTTCGAGAACGCCAACTCTTGAACCCGCGCTGCTGATAGCGATGCAGATCTCGAGACCCAACTGGTGGGCGTTCGAGTAGGAATTGACGCGATTTCACAGAGAAGATGATAGAAATGGAATAGGTGTGCGGCGGATGACCGCTTTACCGAGTCAGCAATGAGTTCAGAAGGTGATTGGAGGCCCAGCTCCGATGCAGCTATATTAACAAGGGTCAGAAAAACATCGGAAGAGACTTCAGAAATCCTTACTAGGTTGAGAACCAGAGTACTTGGTCGGGTCATCTGATAAAGCAGCCCAGAGCGATCCAGGCCAAAGACGAAGCGAATGAAGCTTCCGCAAGGCATACAAAAGTTCTTCTTCACGAGCCCTGATTGAAACATTTCAATGAAATGGAATAAAGGGCGTGTTTGTCAATGGTGACCTACCGTGGGAATGGCAGATTTCCTCGCAAGCTGGTATCCGCTACATAGCCCACAAGGATGTTCCGGCATCGCTCGAGGGCAGAGGGCAGGCTCAAAGCTGCCAGACGCCGTCGAGAATCTTCTTGGTCTAAGGGCTTGGAGTCAATGAATTGCACGCACTGTGCATAAGACAAACATACCACGCGTGATATTAGAGCATATCAGGAACAGCAAGTCAAAGCACCAATACGAAAATCGTTCCCGGGGAAGCAAAGCAGCAAAAACGGTTGTTCCTTCAACCTTGGTAATGTCGGTCTTAGACGATGACCTCGTTCGAATGGAATCAGCAGTCGAAGGACGCGGAGGTGCACCATCCTCGGCTTCGTAAAGGCGACTCCCCTGCTTCAAGATCTTGGAAAGCTGAGATACCAAGGCATCCGGAACACGACTATCCCCAATGTAAGGGACCACATCAATCTCCAGTGAAGCAATGAGAGAAAGATCAAAGTTCTCTTCTACTTCTTGAACATCGAGAGGGAATGCATCTGCAGGGGTACTGACATGCAAGGTCAGCCAATAGACTGCGCTCAATATAGAGACCGACTAACCAGTCGGCAAGAATTGCTCCACGGAACACGTCCAAAATCTGCCACCAAATCCCTTCGATACGTTCGTTCGAGAGTTCTGAGCGTTGTGTTAGGCATTGTTAGAAATCAAGCCTGGCGAATTTACCTGAATCCAGAGCCTTGATGTTCCGAGTACATTCCTTGATGATATTCAGGAAGCAGGTCGTAGCAGTCTTCCAAAGCGGCGCGTCCTTTCCGAATTTCGACGGTGCTGGGCAATCATACTTGAGCTTAATAGGGATTGAATACGCCTTCGCCCCGGTGTAAGTGACCAATCACTGCCATGAACGGTAGCCTACTTACAGAAAGGACAGCCTCGACCGTTCCGTCTGAATAAATTTGAGGTATAGATCTAAACCTCATGAACAGATCTACAAGCATGGGCATCGCCTTTTTCGAAAGGGCAATGTAAGTCACACGCTTTTGAGGGGTCTGAGGTTGTTTTCCAGGTTCGGGTTGCACATCAAAGGCAGCGAGGAAAGCCAATGTTGCATACTCAGAGAGATCGCGCATAACCAATGAACAAGACCCCAGTATTGATAGGTCGATGCTCTCGATTGTTTCAATTACAACGGCCTGAATTAACAGCGAGTTGAGCGTTTGAACCAGAGAAATTTACTATTTATCTGACCTGAAGAGGTGGAAGCGCATCAATGTCTGGTCGATAGTCAGGAGAATTGGGGTATGCAAGGACGCCTTCAGAAGAAACGTTTAGTATAGACAAAAAGGCCACAGTAACGATATTCATACCCTTGAGAATAGCCATGAGCCGAGTGAGTCGCTCCAAATCCCATTCCTTGCCAGTCAAACTACCGTTCAAGCGCCTAGTGCTCTGAATGACATCGACAAAAGCCACAAGGCTCTCCTGTGTGAACGGTTCACCAGGCTGTTCTCCATCAGTGGCCGTCGCCCTCCGAACAGCAGCACCTCCCAGCGTGTCAATCGCCGTCCACACCCGCTGTAGAATCTCTCCCACTCGAGGTTTAAGCACACCCTCAGCAGGCTCCGCAGCCTTTACCGCCTTCTCGAGACACCTCAGAGCAGGCGCACTAATCGTCCGATGATCAAGCAAGACTGAATCTTGTATCCTCGTCACAAACGCGTCCCACGCATCAGTGAACGAATCTAAAAGCATAATCTTCGAGATCAAGAAGTCGTGGAAAATAGAACCGATCGATTGTAAGGCGAGGATCTTTGATTCGTCCCATGCCTTGACAGAGGCGTCATCCTCCGAGTCCGCGAGCTGCTGAATCCGAGTAGTGATGGCATCGAACAACACGAACGTAATTTTCCAGATACAACGATCCCAAGTATCCGAGGTGAGAGTTGAGCCGTATAGTTGCATTGCTCTAAACAGTGTCTGAATGGCGCCATCTCGAACTTCAGGCCTGGAATCCGTGCACAAGCCAGATATTTCAAGCAAGAGGAACAACCAAAGCTCGCTATACTCCGGCTCTTCATCCACGTTCTTCCGCCGCATCTGTATAGCATCCGACACACTCCACAGGAGACTCGCAGCAGCAGTAAGAGCGATATTCGTATCAGACTGTCGACCAAATCGGCCGAGGGTTGTAATACACAGTCGGAGATGCGAGGGAGACAGCAGTGATATCGAATCGCAAACAAGAGTGAGTGACTGGAACGCGATCTTGACCAGCGTCGAGTAACTCTTCTCTGTTGGATTACTCAGTCCAAGAAGGGAAGGCTTTCCTCTTTGAGAAGCGGTAGATGCCGCAGAGACTGATGGGGAGTCCATAGAGTTGGAGCGAGGAGGGTACGTTTTACACACGCTACCCAACATCTCGAAGATGATTTCCCAACCAACGACCAGGGTATGTCCAGACGCTTGGAGGATCTGGTGTAGCGTTTGCAAACCCATACGGCGCAGCTCGACAGTGGTAATTGTGTCACCAGGGTACCCGCTCTCGGAATCAGGAATAATCTGCCGCGAGAGGACCTCCAACACCCTCCGCTGAACCCCTGCCTGCAGCTCCGCATTACTAGTCGACAAATTGCGGGGAACGACTTCAAGGATCTCGTCAAGGACACGAGCAGCCTGAACTCGGATGCTCTGGGGAGCAAAAGGTAGCCGAATGACATGAATGAGGTGCGTAGTTATAGTATTCCACGCAATCTCTGGGGAACGATAGATCAGTCGATGCATGTTGAGTAATGCCACCCCTCCAAGTTTCGAGATCCCGAAATCGCCAGTGCGTTGGACTTGAGTCTTCGGGATATGCATCCCGCTCATCCTCCTGCGTTGTTGCATTGAGTCTGACTTGATGCTCAGCGAACTGTGGTCTCCGATGCTCTCGGAAGAGGGAACAGCAATAAGCTCGACACCGCTCTCCGACTGCATCCCTACCATCTCCGAGCTGAGTTTGCAAAGAGCATCGATGAATGCTTTGAATGCTTCATCGTCCAAGTTCTTCGACGAGTCGAACATGCGTTGGATGGCGGAAAGCATCGTATCCACATCGAGATCGGACAATAGGGGATGGCGGCCAGAGCTTCCAGACTGCGAGCTTGCTATCGACACCACTCGAGTGGGAGGAACAGGCCCAGGGGGTCCAGTAGACGATAGTGCGCTTCGTCGGCTACCACCAGATCCCGAGTTAGCAGCCTTGAAAGATAGCACGTAGTCGGCGCTCTGAAGAGTTTCCAGAATACCGTACCAACTTTCGCCAAGACTTCCAGCCAGGAAGAGCGTGCACCCGACAAGGACTTTGAGGCATGCAACATTTCTATCCGAAAGTCCTGGTGGTTGTGGTGGAGCTGGACCTAATCCCAGTCCCTCAGCAACAGCTGTCGTAGCAGACCGTGGCGTTGGGGGAGGTTCAGCATAGGTATCGATACTGGAAACTACACGCGATGGGACAGCAAACTTGGACAGACTGCTGAAGAACGCGTCACGAGGCGTCGATAAGCCGAGCATTCCAGAGACGTTAGTAAGGGATTGGTAACTGGCAAGCACCTCCACAAAGAGCTCGTCCGAAATGTTTGTGGCGATGATAAGAGACAGGGCTGCAAGTAATGCGGGCCATCCGCTGGAGATGATGTCTTTGATAACGTGAAGTTGCTTGGTTTGGTTGTCGTCTGGAGGAAGCGCCGAGAGCTCGAGTGCAGGGGGAGCGCGAACGGCAGCTTCTCCAGGTGCTCTGGGGCGTTGAATGACCAGTGTCGTGTAGATCGGCCCAGCGTATGCTGCGAGCCCTTCGCACAAGGACACGATACACTGTACTGCCAAGAGATAGATGTACGATTCTGGGATGGGTGGGGCATCCGCCTTGTCGAGCTGGTCGATACTGTCCAGCAACTCAGCGAAGATTTTTAACAGACCCCAAAATGTAACTCTACCATTGTAGTTTCATCGAAGACCCTTGAATGCTTAGACCATGACCACTTGAACTAATCATGCCTACCACGCCGGAGACAGTCGCGCTGGCTACTCGCCCAGCCATACTCCCAACATCCAGCCCGCTTTCCTGATGAACACCGACACCTCCTATTTGGCTGCTTACTCCCAGCAACGCAGGTTTCTCGGACAACAACCGCTTGAGAGTTGTCAAAAGATTGGTAAATACTTTAGATCCGCCTTCCTCTGAGTCGTATCGCTGCCAGACGTTACGCATGAGCTCAGCATCGCTACATATCCTAGCGAAGAGTTGATAAAAATGGACAGTAACCGACTGATGACGTACCCTCGCATGATCTCCATCGAAATAACTCTCATCCACAATGGTTTCGGCCCGTGAACATGGTGATGGAAGTGGGTTTCGCTGATGCCTCCTTCGGAACTGCCGTCCTCAGTTATGATTCGTATGAGCAACATCAGGAAGACCTCTGCTTCAGTTTCTAATTCTTGCGAGAATTGCTTTAGCATGAGAAAGATGACACGGGTGCACCGCAAAATGAGAGGGAATATAGGACGGTCGGAGACGGTCTTGAGTAACAGAGGGCATAGGTGATGTCGTAGAAGAAGGATAAGTTCTTCGTGCTGAATAACAGGCCTCAGCATATAGGACACCAAAACTAATAAACGCCCGCACCTTTCGGAATAGACCATGGTAGTTGGTCAATACACTCTCGACTAGTTCAAGCGCAAAGGTCTTGTGCAACGATTCGAGCTTGAGGAAATGCGGTTTCTCCGAATTCGCAAGTAAACATAGATCTTCGAAAACGGAAAACGCGTCTTTGGAGGAAGGACCGAGAAGCTTCGTTGATCCATTCGGCAACTGTACTGCGGAAAGTTCAAATGGAGGATTGTCGTCCGATTCTGCCAGCCGGTCTTCATTCACCATTTTATCGACCACGAACATAAGCAGCTGGCGTAATGTTGCCGCGGCCGTGGAAGAAACAACTGCGATCCGTGATTCTTGCAGTTTGAAACAGAGCAATAAAGCCTTGAAAGCAGTCAAGACACGCAACACGAGAACAAGCCCGCACTTACATCACCAAGCAATTCATCATGGATATTAGGGAAGTTGGGTATCAAGGAAACCAGCGTTTGCAGAATACGAAGTTGGATATCGACCCCTTGTGACATGGCGTCGCTCATAGTGCTAATTATGAGCGGGACTGCGGATTGTGGTACAGCTTTGAGAGAAATGAGCCGTTGCAAAGAACCCAGGGAAATAGCAACCACTTTGGCATTCTTCGTCGCGCATCCCATGTACACTGGGCGTAGGAGATCGTTTGATTGCGGTCCATCTAAAGAAATGTGAGCCTCTCGCCCTTCTCCAATGCAAATGATCACGCACCTGCGGCCAGACTCGCCGTTGCTTGTTCCGGAGAAGATCGCAATATGGCCAGAGACTTCTCTGCAGCCTTCAGCGCTAATCAGAATTCAATTCGGAATGCCTTCAGGAAGAGACCACCTCTCGGATTTCTGGGTGCTTCCTTCGCGTCTCACTGGCCAGCGACTGAAGCTATCAGTACCAAGTCTATCGTTTCCGATATTATTTCACATACTTGTAGTTCAGTCACCAGGAATGCTAGGGAGCTCATCGTGATCAGTCAAGAGTGCTGTCGAAGGGATTCGGGTCAGGGGTCATGAAGGTCAATAAAGAAAGCGCGTCGAGTCTGATTCGAACTCTCGTCTTAGACTTTGTTTGGTTGTGCTTACAGCCAACGTCTGCCAAGCAGACGCCGGGGCGTTATCACCTGTTAATTATCGCCAGCTTGGTTATCGCTGTCAGTCTTACAAGAAGAGCAACATGAAGGAACGAAATCCTTACCAGGACGAGGCCTAAATGCGCTTGCATTGGGCTAGGCACCCTTCAAGTGGCGGACAGGCGAGATGGTCGTGGTCCGAGAGAAAGGGAGGGGAAGGGCGGTTGTATAGGCGCATGCGAGTATTTAAAACGAAGATACAAGGGTAGTTTCGAGAATGTAAGAACTCCAGGGCCCCACCTTATGTTATATTCTCACCAATCCATATTACTGAATTTTCGAAATCCACTTTCTATTGGAATTTAGAGAATAACTCGAAAGTCGACCAGAGGTGGTTGTCACATTGGCACCAATTTCCGGAATCCTGGCACTTATGATCGGATTGTGGTTTTGCTAGAAATTAGCGATTGCGGACGAAAAAGCCACATCAAGCAAGGAATACCAGAACTCGATCACATTCTGCAATTGGGAAGTTAACACAAGCTTCTATTCACATTCAGAAGCACTAGAGTCAGGCAAAACAAAAATCAAATGGGATATTTGAAAACGACTACCAATATCTCCCTCGGAACCTCTCAGGCTTCACCGATAACCTTTGGGCCTGCTTCCTAACTGATTGCGAGGACATTCCGGGTGCTTCCTGTAATGTGTCCAAACAGGCCTGGCAAAGTCCACCCGTCGCCCGCAGTGCATACAGAAATATTCCCACTCAACGTCTTCATCGTGTTGGAGATGCGCTGCTGAGTCTAGGTGACGAGTTAAGCTGGACGTATCAGTCTCCACTCTACAATTCCCCCATTGGCACTTCGTTCTTCTCGGCCGGGACTTGCGAAGATTGAGGTGGGCTTCGAGCACATGGCGGCCCGCCCCACGTACACCATAACACATGACGTTACAACCTCTACCCCAGCGACATTTGCGTTCTTGGCTGTCGAAGAAGGATTCGACTTGTGCCTCTGAGTAAGGCCCTGGACCAAGATTGGGATTGAACTCAAGGTCAATCTTCTCTATCTCGGTACTTCGCAATATTTCTCCTGCTTGACATTTCGCAGATTCCGCTCCATCAAGGTTGGAGACTGTGTTTGTGAGTATCACTTCGGGCACTGCCTGGATGTATCCTTGCTGGTTGCCTGAATTCAAAGTAGACTGTGACGTGCTTGCCGTTGGAGACGTTGCGCTTGAACCGGCGGAAAATGGAGCAAGTCCTCCATTGTTGATGTCGATTGTGCTGCCAGGGATTCTCATTTCTAGAGCGTGGTTGTCGGACCACAAGGTGGGATCATTTGCAATCTTGAGGAAAGTCGCATCGAAGTTGGACGGATCCCACTCTCCGCCAACTTCACCCGTGTAGTCGTCCAGCACCTTTCCCTGAGCGTTTGTAGTTTCTGGGCTCTCAGAAAATGGGATCTCACTTCCCACTCCAGACGCATCATAGAGACCCCTTGCGTAACCCGTTGAGGACTTCGGCTGAGGGAGAGTGCTCTGCATCATGTTCCCGTAGATGTTTCCTTGATCACTAGAAGAGGTTGAAGCTCAACAACGCATCGAGAAATTGAGACAAATTTAACACATACCTCGTATAGACATAAGTGTTTTCATTACTATGATATTGGATATTCAAGAAAGGGTCTAGGACTCTGAAAGACTCTTGAAGAAAGTCTGGAAGGCTAAAAAAAAGATGCAAGCTTGGTTAATAACGCGTCGAGCATATAGACCAAGGACCCATACCGTAACTGAGTTTCCTCGAAGTTTGGCTCGGTCATTTCAGCGCAAGTTGATAGATGGTAGCTTGTGCCCTCCCTAGTTTGTGGAAGCACTCTATTTATACTCACGAAAACTTCTAAAGTCAAAGCGCGTCGTCTATAGCTCTGGAAAGCCTGGTGCCCATGTCAAAGCGCATCGAGTATACTCTACAGGTAATCCCCAAAGGTCCTACCCAAAAGCGTGCAACATAAAACGCCGCGCTTGGACAACCAAGTTGTGGTCCCTTCCGGTTCTCGTAGCACTGGTGCCACAGACGCAAGATGCCACAAGGGTCGGCACCTGAAGGCCTGAAGGCCTATCCTGGATTCACATATCACAGTAAGCGCGTGAATGAACACAGATTAAAGTTAAAATATAAGAAGAGCTGACAGCGGGCACATCCTAATATGAGCAAACAGGCGCCGGCGCGGCGCTTAAGTACTGGATGTATAGGACGGATCGAGACCAGGACGGTCTAGTTGGAAAGATGAAGCACAGCCAACGTGACTGTGTGGTACCATTCGTTATGGGATAATGTTGGTGATTTGGTCTACGAGCTCGGGCGTCAATCCAAGCGCTCAAAAGCATCTTCCGAAAGCCATGTAATGGCAAGGCTATAACGAGTAATCGCGAGTAAATATACTTGTGCTTCGATATGTTGTAATCGGCCTCTTGGGCCACCTTGAGCCACCCAGGCCGGCACGGAGTGTAGACGCTGCAGACTGTGGGGAACAATATAATGCACAATTCCTCGCCTTGGTCTTCGTAAGGCTTCCCATACAGATCGGGTTGTTGGTCCTAGTAACAAACCAACCCTGATGCTGATGTCGTGTATGGACAGGTCAGATACAAGAATCAACATAGACATAGCACCGAAGTGCCCATAGATTGTGAACCTCTCTAGTGTTAAGCGGCAAATGCACATTCAAACCAGAGTACCGTTATAAAAACTCTCCCATCTACTTAGACAGGAACCCGGATAGTCATCTACAATCCCTCGTGGTCAGTTTCACTTGGACACCACATTAACACGACCCACGCACCAAAATTCTCATCAGGATCGCAACTACATCGACCCTTTTCCCAATTATTTCCTCTCTTCGGACAATGTGTGTACGGAGGATGCTCATAACCAATCTCGTCAAAGAAGTGGAGCTGGTCGCGATTGGCAAATAAGGCGGCTGCTATACTATGGACCGGAGCATCTCCCCAGCGCTGAGTTAGAATAACGGATCGGATTAGGACCGAGTTGTAAGGACAATGACGAAGGATATAGTTAGGACCAACCTCGTAGTAAAAGCCTCCTTTGTAGTCCAGATATTCAAAGAAGGCCTGATAAGCCGGACCTCTCCAGAAGTCAAGGTCGGCAATTTCAAAGTTGCTCCAAACTGCACGAAGAGAGATTGTAAGGACAAGTGAAGGACAGTCGCCCTTCGTCCGACGTACAGTGGCATAAGTTATATGTTTCGCCACCATCTTCAGAAATGAAGGAGAGCGAGTTGTTAGGAGCGAAATATTCAGGGTGTAGGCTCGCAAATTCTGATTCACGAATCAGTGGGGACATCTAATGGAAGTTGACTCGAAGCGAAAATTTACCTCGAACGCTATTCCATAGGGTAAGGATAGTCGATTCGTATTCATACATGCTTATTGTAAACCCTGAGAAGGCGTCCAGTTGAGATTGTCCACATCCTTCGACTAAGCCAATTCTTACCGTAGACCTTGTGGTTATCTTCCATGAATACAAAGGGGTCGAAATCAATATCACAATGGAAATGAACGTCCGGTCTGAGGTCGGGTACAAGTTCGATCAGGCCTCAGTTGCTTGTGGAAAAGCAAAGCGCTTACTCAACGCGCCAGTACCATCGATACTTCTGCATAAGGGGATGGCGGAAGAAGAACTGTTATTTTTAGTAAGTCGCCATCCCGCTACGAGTTAGTCTGTGAAACGTACTCCGGAGTTGAACCGACACATATTTCGGTATCTAATGCGAGGACACTATCGTCAATCATCGCGACATAGACGATCGCTCAGTAGCACGTACGAAACACTCCCTGGAAGAGAAAATGAGTATCATCCAACGGGTAGCGATTACTACTAGACAGACCGCCGTAGATGATATCACCGGCCACCATCCAGTCGCGCCAGGTCTTCGCAACGCCCTCGTCAATCCAACCAGGCTGATTCCAATGGTCACGCGGTATAAGGCCGAACTCGACCTTCGCGTCTGTCAAGATGGATATATGTCTAAATATAGAGAGGGCACAATTCAAACCCTTCGATGCATGAGTAAATTGAGCCACCAGCTGACCTTTTAAACTTCTCATCAAATGGTTCGTCGTTGAGGAAGACATATGGGTATTGGTAATGGCGGTTAAATCGATCTTCAAGTGAGCGCACAGCTTTAACGGTGCCGGCTAAATCGCTATTGCGGGCGAGGATAACGAATGTTGCATTTGCTCGCCGTGGTGAGAACGGTTGAGGTATTGGATGGTCTGAATGAGAGAGTTCCGCGTTATTCAGTTGTGTGAGATGCGTTTCTTTGGTAGTCTTAAGCGTCCCATCTTCGGCGGGTCGGGCTTCATGCATATGGCCCACATGATTCCCAGGTGTCACCGCCTTCGTCCATACAAACCGCGTGTCGACTGGCTTGTCTCCCCTGAACAGAATAGGATCAAGAGCAGGGATGTAAAGGAGAAGAAACTAGGAATAACAACAATCCCTAGTTAGAACAAGACTTTGAGTAGAGAAGCATCACTTACAGCAAATCCTATTAGCAGGAAAAGTGGTTTTACAAACCGGGGTACTGAGATAACGCCCATGACCCCCATTCAGACATGGATGGATCCTGGGTGAAGCAAAAGTGGGTAGGGAGGGGAACCGAGGTCAAAGTGCTCGTTCGAAGACTTTATAATTAGAGGCCATTCTCCCCATCCGTGCGAAGGCATTGGTGGCAACACGATAGAAGCCTCAATGTCTCGCGGCTCCGATGATCTGCCTTCTCTTATACAAGGTCATGTATCATGATAACAGGCGAACTGGAAGTGGGAAAAAGAACGGACGTACCGGAAGTATGGAGAAGTTTCGGGCTAGTATTGCAAGCTTAATACAAATTTGGACCTTAGCTCACATAGCAGCGTCCCTAAAGGTTCTTGGAAATATGCAACGGAGATAAAGATGTCCTGCGATAACACGAGCGGCTAAGGGCACAAGGTTTGAGCGGCTATCCAGAAAATGCCGAGGTCGCAGTCGGAATCGAATTGGATCATACATAGCTTCCTGTATGGCCAGCCGTGTTGTCAATGTTTCCTCGTATGTAGCTCAGCCTGTAGCTCCTCGCTCGCCCGAAATGATTGATGATCCCTTAACAGCTTTGTTAGACATCGCTTTCTTCATGCAGTGCGCCAGAGCGATTCTCCGGTGTATACGGGTATGTGGCGCCGCTACAGGATTCTTATATGTACATACCAAGAGTTACCGAGCCGTAAGCCGGTAAGCGCTCATGTCAAGGAAGAACGGTTGTATCCCAGTTGGGTAAGATTCGATACATGCGGTCCACCAGGGCCTCAAGCTCCATCGGCAGCGTACAAAGAATGTCCCGAGCAATCATCCGCGGGACGGATATGCTCAAACAATAAGTACACGAAGAGTTCAGACCAGTGTGTGTCCATCAATCGTTGCGGTGTTCGGAGTAATATAAATTGAAAACCGGAATAAGTCCTCTGCGGCGACCATCCCTGACCATCCCCAATTGAGCAACGACGGCGGGAGGTATGGTATTGGTGCCGGTTGGTCCGTTGATGATCATGCATCATCGCCTTACAAGGACCCTGAAATTATTGCAGGGGTATATACATATAAAATGTACTGAGCATGCCTTCTGTATCAGTAACGTGCTACTGTCACTCATTTGCCCATCAAAGCCTTCCTCTCCTCCATAGTCATTGCAGAATGCGTGCTGTCTACGCCCTTGGTGCTGCCCTCTTGGCATCTCAAGGTACATTACCTTTCATGTCTCTTATGTATATTTTGAGATGACCGCCTCTGCAGCCTCCGCGGCCACCCTGAGCAAGTTGCTCTTTGTTCGTCAAACGCCCGACCTCCTTCCTTCCATCCCCCAGCAGTGCCAGGGACAATGCAAAGACTTTGCCGATACACTTACTGTATGCTTTCCGCACTACATTTGATTGCTGTCGTTCAAACGTTCATGTCTTACACTTTGAATAGCGATGCAGTTCCATCACCGCACCGCAAGAGGCGGTTGACTGTCTCTGCAGGGAGTCCACCTTTGACGATCTCGACGACTGCTTTGAATGTTTATATGACCTCTCCTTGACTTCTGGAGACCCGGAGACCGTGAAGCAGTACGCACAGCTTGCCAAAGACCGTAAGCACCTCTTTTCTCACACAGGCTTATTCCTTACTCAAATGCCTTTCCTAGAGTTGGAATCTGGATGCCGAGCCGCCGGCGCTCCCGCAGGTGACAGTGACGATGATGATGACGACAGCTCCACCATTTCCTCCGTCTCTACCAGGTCCCGGAGTTTCACCGAGACTAGCAGCGTTCCCACTACCAGTATCTCCCAGGTCACCATAGGACCTAGTAGGACGACAGGGACCTCTCAGGTGACCGGCACCGGCGACGACAACACTCCTTCCAACGGAGACTCAAATAGCATCCTTCCTGGAGCAGCTACTCATGTCACCATGAGCTTGGGAGCCCTCATTGCCGCCGGTGCTGGTGCTTTCCTGCTCATCTAGGCTCTAGCTGAGCAGTGCGCCCTTTCAATCGTAGAAGGTGGTCATGGCACCCACCTTCACATCCGGATGTGCATTAATACCCTTTTGTTATTTTATGCTCTTAAAAGTGACTTTAGAACGCTCTTTTGTTCGGTTGTTGTACTGTAGTTTGTCTTCCCATAATGTGGAAAATCTCCTTCCATCCACTTCCTCAGGTACCATCGTGATCAAGACACGACTTTTGGCAGCTTTTGGCCTGGGGCCATCGTACACCACGTGGGTTATGAGCGGCCCCGTGTTCACCGCGTTCTCTGGCGGTTGTGGGGCCCAGATGTCGTTCGCGAACGATGTGATGCTGCCAGCCGTGTGCCAGCCGTCCTTCAAATCTTGTCACTCGCAATCCCTCCGATTTCCGGGCAACCCCTTCTTCCATCCTACTTACTTGATGCTGCTAGTCGCAACCAGCGTTGACATTTTTTTGACAGGATTTGTTATCAGTTTCTTCTTCGGTAGGCTTGTGCTGCATTGCTCGCTAAGATTCTGACCAAGTGGTGATTTATTACTTATAGTACCGGCACTGGTTACGGCTCAGCTTTCTGGGAGACCAGATAGCCAGTTCATTATCAATGCTATTCCAGACGAGGTAAGCGCCCATGGAAGATTCTTCCTCTTTCAAGCACCCCGTTGATTAGTGCATCAATCGACTTGATGTTCAGTGCAAAGCAACCTGCAGTTATGTCAGTCAGGTAGTAGGGGTCAGTATATGTATCCCACAATTTCTGCTTAATTATATAGGATTTACGTTGTTAACCATATCGCAGGATTGTCCGGACCTGGATTGCTTATGCACCGAAGCCAGTAATGGCGCGCTTTACGACTGCATGTCCTGTTTCTACAGGGAGGGGCCTACACCAGATGTCTATGACGCCGCGCAGGGGGTCCTCGAAGGTATCCCAAGTTATGTACCATAAGATGATTCAAGCGCTAATATTAAAGCCTTTGGTGATAATTAGAGTTTGGAACTGTCTGCGATCAATATTCTGTGGATACCCGGGTACTACCTAGCATCATCCCTTCAATATCGATTTCACAATCAATTTCTTCAACAAGCTCATCATCCTCACTGGCGGCGGCGCCGGCCCCCAGCGGATTTCCATCTTCTACCAGGGCATCCAGTGCATCAAGATCCATCATTACGATTGCTAGCTCTAATAGCGTTCCGCCCCCTTCTTCCACATCGGTACCCGAGCCACCAACCTCAACTCGGACGAGCCAGACCCCCGCGACGACCACCAATATCGATCTTCAACAGGATCAAAAATGCTACATTCGTCCTCACCAGCAAAAGGTCCTGTCTAAAAGATCTCAGACTTTCCGAGATGCTATATGGAAGGTGTTGGCTTCTCTAAGGGAACGGCGATGAATTGGCGGCCTCCTGCAAGTTAGATCAACCTAAATATACAGACCTTGTATTTTCTACCAGTACCAGCAACTCAAAGGCACTTTCAAATGAGGGATCGCTTTATGGCTCTTTCGGACTCTTCTGGGAGCACGGTGTTCTCGGTTGTTCCGGAGGCAAGTAGACAGGGAGGCTGTACACGGTCACCGAAGGATTTTGAATGCGCCTTCGAGACATGGAGATCTAATGTAGAACCCTGAGAGAGAATGAGAGTTCAATAAAAGATATGAAATTTTATGAAAGTCGAACAAGTGAGCTGACGCAGTTCCATGATATATCTACTCAGGGTCAGCGCTAGCTCAGATCTTGGTGCGGCGATGATACCGGTACCAGGGCTAGTTGGAACATCAACTCAAAATTGAAACGGCACGAGAAAGGTGGGCTAGTAAATTTGAGCCCGTCTAGTAGTAGCCCTTGGAATCGTCTAATTCAGGGCCCGAGCCTACATATGAGAGGATCAGACGTTCGGTATACAGCCCCCTTTTAAGCGCCCGGGCCCTGCCAACAAGATGCCCGCAGTGACTCCATGACAGGCCCGATGCAACTTTCCTATCGTCCCACTGCAGTCTAGACGAGTTGTTCCGCTTGGGCTAGCTTGTGTACATACACACAGTTTAACACAAACGAAAACAGATCTTTGAAAGAGGCCGATATGACGCCTGCCAGTGACCCGAGATACACACATACAACTGCACAAGCCTACCACGCGGTGAAGAAGCAACGCCACGCGCCGGACGTCCCGCTGTCAACCCTTTATATTAATTGAACAAAACTGGAGATGATATGGATCATCCTTTGCTCTCTTCCACGAGGATTGTGGTCTCCCCCGAGTCCCCTCCTTCTCTTCTTTGAGCTCACGTCTAACGACAATGAGACGCTCGGTTCTTACGGTATCAGCGTTAGCCCTCGCAGTATATCCAGGTAATTAGCATGAAGGTTTCCTGGATAGACCACCATTTGACGCTACTGAGGACAGCTGTAGTTCAGGCCGCTGTACTCGACGCAAGGGCGCAGTTCAAGCATGTGTTTGCACGTCAGGTCCGCATTGCACCACGTTCTCCTTCATCTCCTTAGAGTCTGATCACGCCGCCTTGGACGGGTTCACAGGCCGCATGCACCACTGAATGTGCAACCTTTGACAATGCCACAGATGTGAGATTCACTTAATGATTCATGTCCCTTAAAGTGGATGAATGGTTCCTCTGACGAAATTGAGTAGGTCTGCGTCGAAGCAAGCTGTTTCTGCACAAGAGCGGTGGCTAATGGATTAAACACTTGTGTCAATTGCTATTGGAATTTGAGCCCCACCCCGGACGTTCTTCAAGCCGCCAATAACCTCATTAACTGTATGTCGCTCTCTTTTCTCTTGTAATTCAAAACACGATATCGACCACTACGACGGATTCTATAATGATAGATTATGATGAGATGTGTGCGGCCTTCGATTATCCTCCTGTCAGTGTAACCACCAGCATCGTACGACCCACGTCTGGTTCCTCGACAACTCTTCTCCCCTCGTTCTCAACGGGATCAAGCCGCCCAACGGTGACTTCCGCCAGTCCTACACTCCCTACGACGCTGTCTTTATCCACGACGATTCCATCAACTTCGTCGAGGTTCGCAAACGAAGAAACCTCAAGTCCTACAAGGACTATTACCCAAATAACAATTCGACCTTCCACATCAGACGGACCGAGCGCTAGCGATGAACCTGGTAATATCAACCTTCCTGGCCAAGGGTCTACTACTTTGGTCAGTGTTCACTCGCTTGGAGGGGCGGTCGTCGCTCTCGGAGCAGCCCTCTTGCTTGTTGTGTGAGATGTCTGCGCTCGTTCATTGTATTAATGTGCCCTTGAAAGGCTTGGAATTTTTAGTATGTACTTTGCCAAAAACCTTCTGGTTCTTGAGGTCTATACTACTTGTAATATTTATATCCCGGACTTTCCAATAGCCGCGTACGGACACGCAGCGATCTATTCTGTTTTTGATAACTTAACCCAGAAACTTTGTGCTCGCTATACCTAAAGCCTGGATATGGACCCAGAACACATCATACCGGGGGGATGCTGGTGCTCAGTCCAACAGATAAATTTCAAATGGGCCTATGTTTCGACTCGCAACGTCATCCTATCCGGTCGATATTAAAGCCCACAGTTGTTCCCTGATTCATGGGTCGAAGCCTCCTTCATGATTTAAGATTCCCCAGCCACCTTCCTTCGACCGCTCTCCGGAAGCATCCTCAAGATATCAAACTTCACCAACCACCGCCCAATCACCTCAATATACCGACCGATTTTCTCAACATGTTCAGAAAGCTGATACTAGAGCTTCTCCTAATTGCACTCTGGTGTTGCGAGGTCAAAGGCCAACGATTCCCTCCTGGTGTTATTGCAACAGGGACCCAAGGGCCCACGAACCCACCTCGACCTACCCTAGGCACTCCAATTAACCAAACGAGCATGGTCCGTCTCATCACTGTCAACTCGGTCGATGTATATATCTTCGATTCTCGCTTTGCTCGGGCGCTTAAGTTGGTCTCAGGACTTCTGTGTCTTCGCACCACCTCATCTTCAGGACATTGGGGATTCAGAGGTGAGATTTCAGCGAGCAGCTACATGGCTCTTCTTCCCGACTAAATCATCGATTTTTCGTTTTGGCTTTTCTCTCAGACCTATGAAGTGGCGTGGTGCACTCAGCCCAGGAATAACGCGCGCTTAATCCCGGATGGGACACTCAGCGGGGTTACCTTCCTCAGGACTGGTAGGTACTGGTCTCATGAGCTATTCCGCGCAATTTGCAGCTGAATGAGGGCGATATTATCAGCATTTTACGTGCAAGTGATTGGGTTCGGAAACTTTACTAGATTGAATATACCCGATGGTGATTATGGAGGGTAGGCTTGATCTTGGTGAAAGTTGGGGGATGCAACTGACGAATTAACGCTAGGGAGCTTGATCCTCATGGTCAATTTGGAGACGGTAATCCAATTGGCGGGAATGTAACGTCCAATGTTACTGGCAGTGACCAGAACTTTGCCGAATGGATGGTACGCGTATTTGTCTGCCCAAAATTGTACTCATCCTTCACTCACATCCCCTGCCTGGGCCTGGTATAGCTCTACATCGTTCGTCAGCTTTTATTCCTTCATCAAGATTGTCTTTTTACATCCTTTTGATTTACAGGATTATAACCAGTTCTGTCTGAGAGTTTGCACGAATGCAAATTCCACATACAGTGCTGCAGATATGTGCTGGCACGAGTTGGATGAAATGGGTTGTGAATTCGTGATGCCAGGGGATTACAACGTCAATGGGACATTGTACGTTCCATGATCCGACCAGAGAGTCGCCTTTCTGACTGAGAATCGTGCAGCCAGAGCTGTGACGCGGACGTAGCATGTAAGGTTAAGTAGGCTAGCACGCCTTTAATCAAGCTCAATTTCAACCTAGATCCTCCAGGATGGTACCCAACTGCAACATTGAGCGGAACCCCAAGATTCTCGACCTTCGCTCAACGATATACCGGAACCATGGCCAATGGAGGGGTGTACACGGTGGGGGATACCTCTACTCCTGCAGGTCCATACTTCACACCGTCATCCTCCAATTGCGCGACGGTCCACTCCGTGTCAAACGGGGTACCTCTGACAAGCCTGGGACTTACATCTCCTACTGGTATAAGCCACGGGTCGACTGGTTCAACTAGTACGGGAACTGCAAGTCCGGGAGCAGCCGGTGGCGTGAATGCGGGTAGCAGAGCAAGTAGCACGATTCCGATCGTACGCGAGTACACTATGATATCGATTGTTGCAGCAACCGTCTTCGCTGGGCTTGGAGCGGCGATCCTGTTTATTTAATTAAGGATTTACTTTGTAGTCCTTACATGGCTTATGACATTTATTAACTCAGACTGTCACTATCACTAAGGCTCGTTGGCAGATCGTGTGATGCTGTTACCTCGTCTACTCCACGAGTCATACCCGACAATTGAGCTGTCCAGTTCCTGAGTGGCGTTGTCTTCGGGTCTGAATGGACATATAGGATCAGAATATTTCTGTAATGAGATTAAAGAAGTGAAACAACGTAGAAACGCCCTTATAATTTTACAATTTGACATTGACAAACTTATTTAATGCTGCAATCGAACCAATTCTCGTCAGTTCACCACTTCTCGTGAGCAGGGCGCACTTTAGATGGTGGTGAGCTTGATCGGCGTCAAGAGAGGTTAACAACAAATTAACTCACAATCGAGTTCCCAAGTCCAAGCCGACCTGTCCTGGTTCACAAGGTATAGGTAGGACTGCTGCCGTATAAGTGATGGAGACGGTAGAACATGGTAACCACCGACCTTTGCGATACTGTCGGGACTGAGTCGCACATCTTCGTTCTTTTCCCATTCGGGGTCGTTTCTACGGTCTCTCCAGCGATCAGTTAAGATCCCTGTATCCAATCACCCAAAGTTAATTCTCATTCCTGGAATTAAGACGGATCAACATGACAGACCTCCGTCAATTATTGCCTGAATGAAAAACGATCATTGAGCGTCGATAGTAAATGGAATCGCGAATCGAGCGGAACATACATGAGAAACGTGAATGTTCTGCTTCCCGAACTCCTTTGACAGACTTTGTGACAATGCTCTGGTAGCGTGCTTCCCAGCGGAGAAGATACTCGTGGTAGTGTTGCCTCTCAAGCTGGCTGTAGCTCCAGTAAAGATGAGCGCACCGCGCTTTCCGTTGGCTGTTTCGATTTCATTCTCTTTGAACGACGTTATAGCTTCACGCGAGAACGCAAAAGCACCAGCGACGATGTCCAAGCTCCGCCGAATCTCGTCGGGTGTAACATCGAGGAATGGTTTCCAAAGTCCTTCCGCTGCATTCCAAACCGCAGTTCGTATGTCGTACTCCGGTTTCGGAAATTGAGAGCGGATGGCAGACCAGGCGGATGCAATGTCCTCCTGCGAGTATGACGATACGGGGAAGGGCGCTGCCTAGTTGCATGATGGAAGGTTGATACGTTGAAGGGGTCAGCCACGGCTGCCGCACGACAGGCGCTGTTTGGACTTTACCTTACCGCCCGCCGTTGTTATTTCCTCCGCTATTTTGCTAACGGAATCAGCACCTCTAGCAATGAGGGCAACGGTGTAGCCGTTCTGCGCAAATAACCGGCTAAGGGGGAGGCATGTCAACCCTCATCAGCTTTCGCAGCGACCATACTCACGCCGTTGCTGCACCAGTTCCAGAGCCATTTCCGAGGCCTAGTTTGAATGTAGATAGGTGAAATTCCGAGTAAAATAAGGTAATTAATTACCTGCGACAACCAAAACACGTTTTACGGAGTTTGCTGCTGCCATGGCTATGAGGGTTCAAGCTCAAGTGGCGGAATGTCAAACGGGTCCAGCGTGAATGTATTTATGAAGAGGTCTTACCAAGCACCCTTGCATTATGGTACTTAGGGTATTGACTAAGCTCTGTGATGACAGAATTCGTAATACTGGCGTTTGCTTGTCAAGGTGGGCTACCAAGAATGGGAGAACCGGAGGAAGCGCCCACTGACTGTGAGACAATCGTATAGATAAGATTGTCACGATTAGATTAATCTAATCTAATCTTCTGATTTTATGTCCGCAATGGCTGATGTGGCGGTGTCGGCCATTACTTCGAACCTCAACCTCGACGAGCGTGCTGGACTGCCTGGAGATGGTCCTAGACGTAGATGAACATACTCCTAAGCGTATAAAATTGGATACCTCAGACAAACCAGAGCTCTTTGATGGAATAGAACCAGCAGACAGCAGCGAACCTGAACCGGAAGCCCTGGAAGATCACGGCAAGGAGGAAGAGTCAGAGGACAATTGCAGTATATGTCTTCAACAGATCGACGATAGGACTGTGATACCAAGGTGCTCTCACGAGTTTTGCTTTGAGTGTCTGATTGTGTGGACAGGTACCTTTCTGTTCTTGCATCGTGTTTGAGGGTTTGACGAGTCATAGGTCAATCGCGGCGATGTCCCTTGTGCAACCAGCCAATAGAAGAATATATCATACACAACATCCGGTCTCGATATGATTACCGGAAACACTACCTCACACCGTTGCGAACCTCCCCTCCTCCAGACCAGAACGACCACCATCCCGTGCTTCATGCACGACGGAATGCAATGAGGAGGAGGAGGGAACGGGACCGTATTAGACGACGAGATGACCTGAGTGAATTGGACAGGTTCGACCGTTCCCTGGCAAAACGACGTTGGGTGTACCAACATGATTTGTATGCAAAAGTAAGTCTGCTTTCGACCTGATTATGATGGAACTTAGAAGTTGGTTTTTCAGCACGTTGCTTCCAATTCCTACACAAAGTATCGGCCCTTCCCGAGTCCAGCGCAATTTGCCGCCTCTCCTGATCTTATATCCCGCACTACCACCTTCCTAAGGCGTGAATTGCAAGTTTGGGAAGGCCTCGATGTGGAGGTGAATGCTCAATTATAGAATTCCTTCCTCTTGTGCTGATCCGTTCATTTAGTTTCTAACGACCCTCATTGTATCGTTAATGAAGTCTATTGATATTCGTTCAGAGTCCGCAGTAAAGCTTTTAGCCGAATTTCTTGACCTGGATGCATCAGGCGGAAGACGTGTCAACGCCGAACACTTTGCGCATGGTCAGCTGCCTGCACTTCCCTTCGATGCCCTTCCTGATTTCCGAATCAGAGGTTTACTGCTACGTGCGATCGCCATATAGAGATCTTTTCATGTACGATACTATTGTTCAAGTAAGTTCATTCAAATTCCCTTAATTGAAAGGAGGCTCATGGCCCGATAGTATGACACACCTCCTGAACTACAGCCTCCGCCAGAGATAACGCGGAGAAGACGATGGGATCATTCGCCTCGTTCGAGATCCCCGTCCCCATCCCGCAGTGGTGTTCAGCGACAATATGATGGATTTCGCGGTTCACCACATCCCGCCCGATCAAACAATGACGTCTATGAACACCTTCCAGTGGCATCCACCAGCCGGCAGGGTCATGATGACGACAGTCTTCCCTTCAACACTCTCCAACGGGACGATGGCCATGTGGTTCAATCCGGAGATGTTGCAAGTCCGCAGCGAGACTCAAGAGCGGACACGATGGAGTTGTTTGGCCCACCCGGTCATGAATCTAGAATTGCCACACCTCGTGTTGGTGACTCAAAAGGAAAAGGAAGAGAGGTCATTCAGGAAATACCTTCCACTGAAAAACCGATATCTGATTCACAAGCTTTTACGGGAGCGAACGAACCTCCATCGAGTGAAAACATAAAGCTTACGCCACAGCGGTCTCCAGACATCGGTGCCAAGGTGATACCCTCTGCCGCCGGGCGTCAACGGCTGAGACGAGATGTACTTTCCTCCATTCACGCGTATCTCTCTGATAGCCAACCCCGTTCGAGCGCTCCAACGAAGCCTTCCACTTCTAATACGACTGCCAGCTCTTCAGGGACTGGCTAGGATCCACATAGTGAACTTGTAGCCTCCCAAACACTCAGCCAGTCAACGTTTTATGACCCGAATCCCTTATTGGCATTTTCCTTTGAAGATACCATCGCAGGATTGATCAATACCAGTGACGAAGTCATAGATTTAGTCACCCCATGCACAATGGAGATAGAGAACCTGCGGTTTCCTGTCGTGTGAAGGGCGATCCTGACAGCTCTTCCTACATAACAGTTCGAGACAGGCAATGATTGCGTAAATGGCGGAGGACACAGTCGATGACTTATGATTGGCTACACGGGTTCTCTCTGTGTGAAAGTGGTGCTTCGAGTCTCACACTTACCCCCCACATCCATTGCCCTACCTATTTTAGCTTTCCCTCCACTCCATCACCCACAACATTAGGCGAAACGACCCGACATTCAAGTTTTCCCAGTGGCCCTTCAATTTCAAAGATATCGCTCCCATTGTCCCACGTGGGATCATCGATCGAGCATATCCCCATTTGGAAACCCGACCCATCTAAATCCGCTGTTTGTGCTCGATCAACCATCATTTTGGCAGCGACGGACTTTATGTGACAAAAAAACAGTGCAAAGAAGGCGTTGTACATACAGTCGCATCGCCAGTCTGTAGGGATCCTTCGGACATATGGAAGGATGCGCACTTTAAAATCTAGTGATGGATGTTCTCACTTTTTCCCTTGAGCTTTGTTCGCAGTTCTGATTGTTACAAGAATCAGGGTTCAAAGGACTGACTCGGCGTCATCGTGTCTTCTTGCAGTGGGAACTCTTGAGAAAATCCGTGTTTAAAGGTATTGAACGGGGGTGGTCTCGACTCTCGAGATCTTATGCGTATACATATTTAGGTGTTAAAATTATAATATGACGTTTAGCGGATGCGCTTGCGATCCTTTTGCGCTTTTTAATATCCGAGATTTTTGCCGACCATGACCTATCCTTCATTCCAGCGCCAGAGAACGACCAAGCTAAGCCAGTGAGAGATAATTGCTGGTGAAGGAAGCCGATAGTAAGGCTTGAAGTTTCTTCCATCCGAACCTTTCATTCGAAGAGTAAGATAACGAATGGTCAAAATTAAGAGGTCAGGGAGATTAGCATTTATTAAAATGGAAGCGGCATTCAGATCCCAATGGATCGATGCCAGAATACAGAAATGTACAAACATGATCAAGTACAGGGTAATTAACATTATCTAGGCGGTTAGATATTATTAGAGCTATAAGAAAGGAAATTAGGGCGGCGTGATGGCATCCGGTGTGTAGACGGTACGACAATAATAGAGAACAATGAGAGACTTTAGTCAGAAACTAAGGAAGGAGTGTAGTTTGTAATACCGAAAGCACCGTGATATTCGTTAATATCGTGAGCTAATAGATTGCTAGAAAAGAATGGAGTAAAAGAAGGCGGCAAACTTCGGAGACTTTTCAATGCTTTTCCTCGGATGGCTCCAAGATCTTTTCTTCATGTTGGGCCTGGCTTGATGATTGGTGCGTGGTCGTAGGACTTAAAGGCCTTGAAAAGGGTACAAAAATCTCACGTACGGGGTCGTAACGGCCTGGGCGTGGTGGAGGAGAGGACACACGCCGGCCTACTGGCGAAGGATTCGGCTGTGGCGTGCTGTCTCTATCAAGGCCGTGTCGTAAGGAAGAGCTGGACTCAATTATCGGTCGGTGAATTTCAGGCGGCCGCGAAGATGATGGTGAGAGAGGAGGTCGTATATCGGATATTGAACGTGACGGCGGGCGTGACCAGCTGGAAGTAGTCGGCCTTGAGAGAGCACGGTACGAAGGCTCTTCCCATCGTGGAGCTGGCTGGAGCGTGAAAGGCGGAGGAAGGACGACATTTGACCGACCTGCTGGTGTGATGTCTGGCGGTTGATGGGCAAAGCGAGCTTCGGGAGAGTGCGACCTCCGGCTCATTAACGGTTCAATGCCACCAGCATAGGAGCCTGGTGCTGGATCGAACGGAAATGGACGACGCATGCCCATGGAGCTTGAGGAGGTAGACGGACGGTTGCGAACCAATGGGGGAAGTGTTCGGGACATGTCTCGTTCTGTCCAACTGCGGGGCTGGGAGGTCAGAGGGCGCCCCATCGCCAAGTACGCGGATGGCGCGGTCGACGGCTGGGAAGGGCTATATTGGAAGCGGCCTTCCAGAGAGAAATTCGCCTCAGTCGGGGGCGCTGACGTCGGCCACTCCATTTGTCCACGGCTCCCGCTTGTCCTATGGCCATGGCTCTCGCTGCCTGGCACCCCAGGCCCTAGCAAACGGGGCGGAACATCTGTAACAGGATTCGTTAACGGTACGGAATGATGGCGAAAGCGATCGGGATGCGGTTCCGTGTGCTCTGCAACCTGAGAGGGGCCGGGCAAGGAGTACGGGTTCATCCCACCCAGCGAGTATGAGGCTGTCGAAGCACCCTGCGGATTCCTACTACTGCCATAAGTCGCGTACTGAGGTGGATCGCTTGTCGTTGGTGCACTTCCTTGATTGCGAGGACGTCGAGCTTTTTGCCGTTGATTCTGAGAATGGAAATAGACGAATTCAAAATTTAAAAATAATACCGAAAAAATGACGAGCATCTCCATACCTGAAACCAGATCTATCCCACACTGTTAGCAAAGATCCCTTCGAGAGCACATGGTGCAAAGAGACTTACCTGAACTTTTCGTGCGCTAAGCCCAATCGAACGCCCGACCTCCTCCCGCATTGCCGTAGTAGGGAATCGAGACTGGAACGGAGTCGACGTTAGTGGCTGCACTTGGTCGATTGAACAAAGTGAAAGAAAGTACCTGAGCTAACAGCGCGTGGAGAACTGCAGCCTGATGGGGGGTGGTCAGGGTACGAGTCCGTTTCTTCTTGGGGGGTGGTCCACTGGAAGCCTCTTCTCCTGCCTGTTTGCCATCTCCTTCACTGTCCGCCATTCCACCTTGAGAATCCGACGAAGGACTTGCAAGAGCACCGGGTTGCTCTGGACTGCCGACAGATTTGGTACGAATGCGCTTCGCAGGGGGCACCTGAAGCTCATGTCCGCTTGGTCGAACGACTCCGCGAGAGATGGGGGAATGGGGAATGGGATCATGGACGATGGACCTCATGGCAGATTCCGGAGGTCTTGTTTCCTCCTCGGTGGTGGTGTCTCTAGCTTTATTACTGTCGTGAGGTGAGGGGTGTGCCGCAGGTATGTCGCCAGATTCCGTCTGCGCACTAGTGCTTGCGCCGGGAAGATTATGAGTTGGAGTGAGCTGCCGAGATTTAGACATGCAGGAAATAAAGGACAGTGGCCGCCGACAAAAGAACGGACATACACCGTCAGTTCATTAAGTCTAGGGAAGAAAGAAATTATAGGTGGTAGTAGAGTTGGAAGAACCTGAGAAAGCCTCGAGAAGGATTCATAGGCAGGGGGCGGAATCCAAGTTGCCGATATCTATCGCAACCAAACTACCTTACAGCATCCATTCGAGAGACCCCACGCGTGGATTAAATTGACTTTCCGTAAGGATCCAGTCCTTTGGACTAATTTATTTTCTTTGCAAATGTTCTATTTCTTGATGAAACTCGTGATCGAGTTTAATTGTGTATGCGTGGTATAACCCTTGTTGGCAACCCCGAGAGCTTCGGTCCTAGAAATGCCAGATTGCCACGACAGAATTGAATACACAAGTTCTTCCAGGAAGAGCTTCAGATCTGGTCGCAATTCGTGGCGACGACGGTTGCGCACTACGATGGTGGTAAGCCATAGATGATAGAATACAGAGTCAAGTAGTATAGCAACCAACAGGTTGTCATCGTTCTTGTCCCCGCGTGACGTGACGCGACCGACCATTTGGGAAAACGACTTACCGACCTTTGTGGTTTAAACGGGGTTATCCTCGCCAGCCGCCATTATCCTCTGGCTATCGGCGCGACCCTGAATCTGTCTTTACAACACCACGGAGACCGGAGAGTGGTCTTCAATGACGCGGTGGCCTCGAACTTTCGGTCCAACCCACAAACAGGAGGTATCATTGATGGCGAATTTGTGCTCAAACTTTATCTAGATGGGGAACAGACGACCATCGAAGAGCACTTGATTATCTATCTACATACCTGTGAGCTAATGAAGCTTGAGCTATGCAAAATCAAGAATTGGAATCCGTTTATGGTTGGTATCTACTCATCTGACCGCCAAGTGGCGTAGAATCCCATCGTTTGCCCCTGAGGTCCCGCACCCAAGGCACGAAAGGGCAGGAGACATACTGTATGTAATGCCAATATGACCATGTCAATATATCTTAATTGAAAGTAACCCATATGCCGGGTGAATGTGCGGCCATGTTTTCATCGCCACATCTTTAAAGTGATCACTAATGAAGAGCGGATATGGGAAACAGCACTTTCACTTTATGAAAAACTTAATTACATATTGTACCACAGGCCACGGAGCTTCCTGTGCATATCAATCACGGCGTTTCTCGAGTGATGAAAGAAACGAGTTTGTTGTACTTGCTGTCGATGCACGAGGAAGAAAACGAGGAAGAGAATGAATTAAACGGCAACAAAGGTAGTAGAAAACCCTTTTACAAGGACTTGCGATCCACTCTAAGTCTCTACTTGCAGATAGTGCTACTATCGGAAGGAACAAAGAGGTAATCGGAACTCGCCAACCGTGTGTTTTCAGAAATTGATTTCAATTTAGAGTAATTACAGTCAGTCACAAGGGCCCGCGGAGTCTTTGCGAACCTTGGATGGCAAGTCTGGCGATGTTTACCGGGCGGTAGAAGCATCTGACCATTGTATCAAGCTATAAGTCGCATTTACATACACACAGCAACGGGCGATAAAACTCTCCAGAATCCAGACTCAGAAGGGCAACTTGTATACGTGTAGAAATCCCGTCTGAAATGGGATATATATATTATCGGGCTTCGATTGTGGGTGGGGGCCAGAGACAGTTCGAAGAATCATTATAAAACAGTCTTCGACTGGGGTTCTTGAAAATTTGTGTCAACCAATGTACTCGAAGAAGGGAAGAGGACCCGGAGCCCCTAGTAAGATCGACAGCTTTGGGATATAGTCCATAGCATTGACAGGAGGATTCCAAGATCTTCGGACAGATATTACTATTCACCCAGAGTACACCGATTCAAGTTCAGGCTAAGTTTCATAAGTTCCAGATCGTCGTTCGTTCGCGTCTCTGGACTCTAGACTGAGAGATGGCCCCAACTAATTTTTGCTTAGATTCCCGATGTTTTAAGGCCTGAAGGTTAGACTTCCGGCCTGAGGCTATGCGGCAAGTCAATCAAAGTTAAGGAGGTACAGTATAGAATTTTAGAGTCTGCCTTATTCTCAGTAGGGTTCTTCGTGTCGAAGTGAGCAGGACCCAAGTGCAGTTGTCACAATCAATGAGATTGACGACCATAGGTCCCATGGTATGTGCCAATAACGATAGGCGACCATGTATAGGCATGCAGATCGGACCAGAGGGAGGACAATTAGATACATAATTACTTCGAGCCGCAGATGCATAGAGACCAGTTGGCTTAGAAACGACAGAGGGTACCAGAGCATGTCGGAAAGGTGTAAATTCAAATTCAACCGTGACAAGCGGTTGGTTCGGACACCACAAACTGAGCCAAGCTATTCCCACGTATGTAAGCAAAGTTGAACTGGCCAGCAGATCAAGCAGGCTGCCTGGTTCAGTTCTGATCCAAGTCGACCAAATTGGTGGAGGTCACGCGTTTCGTCTGCTGTATCCCACCAAACCGCCCAAAATTCGATGGACGACCAGTCCGAACGATTTTCTTCGTACAATGCCTATTCAGATAATCCCAGGAATCTGAGCTCGAAATCGCAGGGCTCGACGTCGTCGGGGCTGCGTCTGGTTCTTCCACCTCTCAAGAGCATCCTTGCAGCCAAGGGATCCAAGAAAATCAAAAGGCGGGGTTCCACATCGTTCGTGCCGTCGCCAGTAGTCCAGGATGTCGAGGTCGTCCTTGAGAAGAAACCGCCGAGACCGGTTAAGCTGAAGCCACTCAAAGAAGTGTTATCGAAGCTGATATCGCAAATCAAGAAGTAAGACCAGGCGAAACCTGATATCATACCCCACTGACTATTGAACATTAGGAAAGATGACTATGCATTCTTCTTGACCCCGGTAGATGTCAAGAACGTGCCAGGATATCTGGATGTCGTTAAGACTCCCATGGACTTTGGAACAATGACCGATAAAGTCACTCGCGGCCGGTACCGTTCGTTGGACGAGTTTGCTGTAAGTGGAGAATGCTGTTAGGTTTGTCGAAGGTCTAACCGAACCCGCAGGATGATTTTAGACTGGTTACTACAAATGCAAAGATATTCAACCCTCCTGGATCGATATACTACACTGAAGCGGATAAGATTGAAGTTTGGGGCCTGGAGCACATTAACAAGGCAGCGGGGACTGTCATTCAATACGAAGCGGATTGGAATATCGATATTGAGAAGGAAGATGATGCTCCGACCGTGAACATTGTCGAGGAAGAAGAGGAAGAGCCTCGTGCGACTCCAATGGAAACTGAAGACCAAGGTCCTGTCCGCTCAGCATCCGTCGTTTCACAGCAGCCAACAGTGGGTCGGAGAGGTCCTAGAGGTCCTTATAGAAAGCATAACCAAGCTACTTCGAATACGGTCTCCGAGTCAATGGAGCCTGATGGACGCCTACCTGGCTCGAAGGATGGAATAGGTGCTTTTCCACCCGGATCCGATTGGGCGCGGACGATGCTCTCACTCAAGTTGAAGGGTGCGTTTACAATAAGCATTACCTGAGCCAGTGTCTCAAGTTACCTAGGAAAACGGTACAAAACCAAGAAGGAACGAATGCGAATAGAGAAGGAAGGTCCACCTACTCTGCCTGACGGGAGTTTAGATTACACCGAGAGTCAGTCAATCTCTTCTCATTCGTTAGCCAATTCTCATATATTTCGGACAGTGGAAGATCCCTTTTCCGTGCTGTCATTTTTCGTCCCTGACCCGTCGATACGCCCGAACCTAATTCCCCTCTACCCCCCTTTGCTTTCTGTGCCCCCGTCATCATATCCTACTGATTCTAACCAGCTCCAACCGCCATCTCATGATCCAAGTCGATATCCTCCAACTCCGACGCCCAATGAACCCCCTCCCAGTGCATTGTATCCTCTCGCCGCTAGCATCTCGTTTGACCACCCCACTCTCGATACGACTGGCCTGGATCAACTGACCTCGTCACGACCCTCTGCACGTCGCCATTGGCACATTTCACGGAACGTCACTGGTCGTACGAAAGGCAAGGACAGGGACGATGACCTGGATGGCTCCGACTTCCCTTCATGGCAAACGCCCCGTGAAGCGCACTCCACCGATTTCGGGTCATTTGGATTATTTGCCGGCGAATTGGCCGAAGAAATGCGACGTCGAGGGATGACACCAATGGTGGTTGAGCAAGGGCAAGATCAACAAATACACTTTGATTTCATACGCGACAGCTTGGAAGTTGACGTGTCTTCTGGCGAGGAGCGAGCTCAGAGCACGAAGGTGGTTGATGCTGCCGACCCTCAGGAGCAGGAGGAAATTGTCAAAAACTATTGGACTAAAGAACGAATAGCAGAGGCAGAAAGCTATCTTCGGGACCTGGTCTACGGAGGTGGGACGGGCCTGGCATATGTACGAAGTCTGGCAGAATTCATGCGTTACAAGCCCATGCCAGCCTCTGATGAGGTAAGTTGGACTTTAAACTTATTGAAATGATGGTGTAGCTCACAATCGTAATTTAGGATATGATTGAGGAAGAAGACTTGAAGTCTGAGCCCGTTGACAGGACGCTGGGAATGCCTCTAGCCCAATGGGTTGAGCAGAACGTCGTGGACACTCTAACGGATGGCCTTCATCCCTTAGTCAGGCAATCTGCTTTGCTCCTCGAATCTCGTAATATTCCTTCGTGGAACTTGATGGACACAAGCCAGGATCAGCTTGCTCGACAAGTGGCGATGTCTCTCGAGCTTTATCCCACAGCAAACGCTGCTCTCGCCGCATTGCGCTCAATAAACATGCACAAGATTGATATGGGTGCTCTGATAAAGACGCCTGGGGAGTTGTTTATAAGCGAGGAGGAATGGTTTGGCAAGGAATTGAAGGACAAACGGAAACAGAAGAGGTTGAATGGTCAGGGTGCCACAACGAAGAAGACGGTCGCGGTGGACGATGATGCAATGGAAGTGGAAGAATTAGTGCAAAGCTGGGCAACAGTTGACGCCAACCTTCCATCTGCGAACGACCAACAAGATGGTGATTATGAACCTGAGGGCCCAGAAGAACTCAAAGAAGTCCTAGACTACTCCGCCGCTGTCATCCTTGATCTCCAGAGGCGGAATCATCCGATGGGGACCAATTCATCTGACTCTGGGAAGCCCCTCACGAATGGATCAGAAACGCCTGCAAGAGCTGATAATGATGGCCCTGCTGAAGATCCAGTTCTGCGTAATCTACGTCTCAATCTTCTTGCTCTTGCTAAGAGGGCTCCTCTGGATACGATTGCGCGACTGCCAAAAGATTTGGTTCCAGAACATATCCGGCAATACGTGCCCACCTTGGGTTCCTCGACATAGCGGCAGGGGACACTTTGTTGGCTGCCTGGAAGCGTCCTTTGTCGGGTGCAGTGCAGGACATTCCGGGACCATCGTCATCTCAACGGTCAACCAACTTGTGAATTTGTCGCAGTATTGGTATCTTGGTATATCCTTCAGCACGCCTCTGAGAGCGATCGATCGGACTGCTGCCTACGGCTCCGTTGTGCCAAAGAGGGAGAAAGACCACCAACCGCTTAGCTTTTTGGTGTGGCGAGAGACAGCTCTCACCAACTCCTACGCCGCAGTCCACCTTCGACGTGTAAACATCCCGGACAGCGGGTATGCATATTGTCCAAAAGCCCTAAGTGCGATTTGTCCGGGATTTACCTTGTGGCCCGATGATGCGAATGCCGTTTCGAAATTGATGTTACCCCTTGAATCCGCTTGATGAACTATCTTACATAGTGGTAGTAATACTTATATGTAGCTTTCCCAGATGCACTATCTTTGTGCCTTTCCACATGGGTAACCCCTGTGTTAAGGATCAAAGTCTCAGGCCTCAGGCATGGCCCGACACAGCTCTTGACACGGGTCTGGACTTGCATACACCTAAGTACGAGTAAGTACAATCCTTGACGCCCCTCCACATGGTATGATACGGTACTTCGCTTCGAGGGTCGAGGTCGCCAGTGTATGTACCGATGGTCAATTGCTTGCTACATTTAGGGGAATTCAAACCTCGTGTACTTAGCAACTTTTTTGATACAAAACGAACTCCCAAAAGTGCAGCGACAAGTTTGCCATGGTGCCGCCATCAGAATCTGACTTTAAATTTCGGTGATGGCCTGTGCTTCACGCTAGTTAGTTGTGCCGCACAGATAACGACGTGCAATCTTGTTTCCACCACCCTAACTGCTTAACAATTTCTGCCAAATACTACTAATTTGATATAATGATGGACACTCTCACCGTTATTGAAGTAATTAAAGCCCAAATTGTTCTAGAAAAAGAGAATATGTCCAAGAATACGCCGCTGAGATTTCAAACTCCGCTGATGTAGCAATCGCTAAGTATGTAGTATGTATTTATGACCAGCGTCAAATATCAGGCACAAAAAAAAGTGTAGTGTAGCAGTTGCTACACGAGGTTTGAATTCCCCTATTGCCTACATACGCATGGCAGTTGCAAATCTCAACGGATGAGTAAGTGGTGATCAATGTCTCTTATCGTACTTTCTGAGCTCCTGAGTCTCGGTGACCTAAAGATTGATCTCAGCAACCATCGAACCCCTACAAATCTGACACAAATCCAAGTACTACATATGCGATCTATAACGGCTTTGTGAGTTTTGGTGCACCTTTGCGTCTCTCACTCTCTAATTCGCTTCGTTTGTTTGGTTACATACCAAATAGAGATCCACTGGTTCCTGGTGCCGGTGACTAAAGAGTATTTCAATCTTCCTCCGATCTCCTTGCTGAATGTGGCTCTAGGTCAACTATGAAACGATTGGCATCTGTTATTAAGTGTGTCCAACAATCAAAAATGAGGTATTTAGGTAACTCCTGATCCAACTCTGCGCCAGAGATCTGTGTACATAGCCTAGCCTATGAATCCTAAATTCCTCAGTAGCAGCCAGTCGCAGCAAAATAGAAATACGAATATATGAAGCTGACTCGCTGCCACTATCGCTCACGTCGGTTGTACAGAGCAGAGGATGTCTAACGATTGCCTAGGGGCTGCGGCGCCTTGGGGATGCTGGAACAAATGCTGGACCGCCCGTTATCATTACAGCACCCGGAAGTGGATTTAAGTCGGGTATCCGTTTCCGGGAGGGGTTGTTGTATGGGAAACGGAGATACCTTTAGATATGGTTTATTTAAATAACATGTAGAGGACCTGGGTGGGCCTGTTTACACCTTTATACCCAACCTTTCTTACCGACCGTCCTCGTAGGGTTGATGGCAGCCCAGGAAGCATTCCCGATCGACGCAGCGCAGATTGTGGGGGTGTTCATGGAGAGTGTCTTCTTTGGGTACGTCCTTGTCCTTTTCGTCCTTCTCGCTACTTGGGCTGACGGGCACCAATTCCGCAGTACGCGACAAATTTGCGAGTAAATATGAATTTCCAGCGGATTCTGAAATTCTCATTCTAGGCATGTATCTTGTGACTTTCGTTAATTGCCTCAAGACACTTTTCTGGAAAGATGGCGGATGGAAGCCTACCCACCAGCTTCATTGGAAGATGATCCTGGCCGCGATGCTCATGTTCATTTTCGCCTCGCTCGATGTCGCCTTTCACCTTCGACATAATCTGGACGCTTTCGTCGGAGCTGAGAGCTCCGAGAAGGTCATCGAGGCGTTCAACGATACGTCCAATTGGATCAATGTCATGAAGATGGGTTGCTATGTTGCACAGACGTTTGTAGGGGACAGCATCTTGGTGCGCTTCTTCCTTGTCACTCGGGAATCAATTATAACCTCTCCCGAAGCTGTATCGATGCTGGATTATCTACAGCCGGAATTGGTACATTATCATCGTGCCAACGTTGTTTTGGCTTGGATGTACAGGTATGACTTCGTTGGTCGCGTTATCTAAAGGCCATTTCTGATGCATTTAATATAGTTTGCGGGATCATGACAATTTATGTGGAGGCGACCTTTGACACGGAAGGCGCATTGTTGAACGCGAAGAACCTTGTTCCCTTCATCACCAGCATGCTTTGTCTGACCCTGGCCATGAATACACTCACTACAGGTTTGTGATTTGTTTTATTTACCTCTAAACGCTGCTGACTCCGGTCTTATATTCTTTAGGGTTGATTGTTTATCGCATCTGGAATATTCAAAACCAACTGAGGCGTCGCAGCCATTTTACTTACTCCGACAGTCCTCTATCGCGGCTGCTGGTCGTTCTCATCGAGTCTGGGCTCATGTACACATTGTCCATCGTGATCCTGTTCGGTTTGTACATGGCGGGTAACAACGGCCAGTACGGCGTTTCCAATGCGGTGGGTATCTTATATCTGTTATGCCAAATTTGTAGGTTGACTGATGATTTTATCGCTAATCCTTATATACATAGGTGGTCCAAATCATTGTAAGTGTTACCTGGGTTTTCGTTGACGTGGGCGCTCTAATGTTCTTGTAATCTTTCCTTCTTCCATCAGGGTATTACCTTCAATTTGATCATAACAAGTGTGGATCGGGAGTCTGGAAATCAAACGTCGACTCCGTCGCAGATGTCGCGAAGCAACATCATCTCATCCAATCGTGTAGCTCTGCAACAGATCCATGTTCAGACTGTGACTTCGAGATATCCTGACTACGACGAAGAAGAGGCAAAGAAGTCTGCTGCGTCTGAGGCGAGCCGCACGGTTTGGAGATGAAACGCGCTGGCAGAGGAGAATTAATCGTACCACACTTTCCTTACGCTAGGAATTTTTGGATATCACTACCTGTGTATTTTTATAATCGGGGGAGGATGGTGGATTATGGTTGAAGTTTGATCGACATTCCTTTATTTTTTTAGCCTATCATTTCGATCGAGAGAAAAGTATTCTCGGCCTGTTCATTTACTATATAATGTACTTCTAACCTGTCTGTACTACTGTCTATTCATTAGCATTTACATAGACTCGAATTACCTAGAGGCTGGAGAATTGGGAATTGCAGCCACTTAATTCAAGCAATCATTTTTGTGGGTTTCGATATTGATTTGCTATATGGAACGCGTTCGAAGTTGACATGTAACGTGATGACACGGTATGATATATGTATTAGTGATACATACCCTTGTCCACTGTCAACAATCCGCAGGAATCAGAATGCCAATATCAATTTCTGTTACTCAGAGAGTTTGAATCCTGGGCTTATTTGTGACCCGAGCTTGGCTGTTGTTGTACTAGGAGTTGTTTTGGAGGTCTAAGAAGTCATCTTGCCAGCAGATTGCTTTGCATCCCTAAGGATTATCCCTGCGATCGACGGCACCATGAGGCAGTATGGATCTGGAATATGTAGCACTAGGGGTGCTTGTTCGAGTATGTCATACCGTGTCGCGAACCTGTCAACTTGCCTCATTACCAGAAGACCTTGTTAGACTGTGTCTGACTCTGACTGACACAGCGTCCCTGACTTCTTGGGTCCGGATTATGTAGTACGCATTCTCAACAGAAACCACATATTCTCCATAAAGAAAACAAGGAGAGCTCGAGGATGTCTGCCAAAGTCAACTGTGGGAATCGGAAAGTAACTCAGGGAATATATTTTTGGTCGGAGTAGATGGCATCACTGGCTAGTTAGCCGAGGAATATATTGGCAATTTCTCGAGCCGAATAAGTTCTGTGAGGTTTTGTTGGTTTTGTAGGGTAACGATAGCGGAGGGGCCTGTCAATTTGCTACCCGTTTGTATCATTGATATTGATAGCATGCATACGAACTTGCAAGGCAGAATTATCTTCGAATCCCGGGACCTCCTTCTGGCTTCAACCGTTCCGATTCGGGATTCGGATTGTAGGAACGAACCTCTTGTTCAGATCACTGGGCTCCAAGGGTCGCTGAGCGCTGAGCCGTCGCATTAGATTCTCCGTCAACGTCGAGTGTCAGGTAATTGGTCCTCGACGTACCAGTGAGTATGCTAGTTCAACAGTGCGTGCCGAGAAATGGAAATAGGGGCATTATGCAGCCGGTACTGATCCGTGCAGTTGCCAAGGCAAGGACGTCGAACAAACGGCGTTACCACACGGACGCTGACGAGCTGTGTCCACCGCCCAGTCGAGACAAGGACAAGCCTGCCGATAATCGGTATTCTTTCAACCACCATGTCGTTTCTGAAAGCGAAACTCAAAGAACTCAAAGACACACCCGATTCATCCACTGGGTCATCGTCCCCGATGAGTTTCTTCACTGAAGCGGTCAAAAAGACCGCCAAGATTGTTGAACATGGTCGACAGGAGGTCATCGGTGAGCCACAACAGCGTTATGTCTATCTTGGTCGCACTAACCGGTCGAATCTAGGACTGGTTAACCCAAACCGTAAGTCGTGCTACTGCCGGATATTCAAACCAACCTCGATTCACGTTCCGGGGCACAGGCCGGCATGATGAACCCCATGAACAAGCTCAAGATGCTGAAAGAGAAAGGATTCGAGCAGGCCATCGCTTTACAAGTTTTGCCCCCGAACGCTCTGATAACACTGTCAAATGGTGCGCACATTGCTAACCGGATGCGTTGAAGGATTAAACGTCTTTTAGGCACATTGATGGGCACGATTATATGTGGGCAGTCTCAGAGATGATTGATAAAGCGAAGGAAGCCATCTTCATCTTGGTGGGATTGTTCCAGCTGCATATTCGTACCAAAGCTCATTCTAGTAATAGGATTGGTGGCTCACCCCAGAGCTATATCTTCGTCGCCCCCCTGCTTATTTCCCTGAATGGCGATTGGACCGACTTCTTTTGAGAAAGGCGGAAGAGGGTGTCAAAATTCACATTGTCGTCTACAAAGAGGTGCGTTCGATTTTACTGGCCTTTTCAATTTAACACCGCCCAATCATCAGGTCACGCAAACCATGTCAATGAGCTCCAAGCACACCAAGGTAGGTTGTGTTGTCTACTAAGGATTTTAAATTTACACAACACTACCATTGCATAGAACTATCTCGAAAAATTACACCCTAACATTGCTGTCATGCGCCACCCTGACCATGTTGGAAGCAAAGGTGCATACTATGCAATTTTCAAACTGTTCGTTTAACAACGATTTCGTCTGTATCAGATAGCGTCCAGTTTTGGTCCCATCACGAAAAGGTTCGCAATCCTCTTCCTCAAAACTGTCCAGCCCTTTTTACGAATGCATGTCATCAGGTTGTAGTCGTGGACAACCACTTTGCAGCAGTGGGCGGTCTCGATCTTTGCTTCGGTCGTTGGGATACCCACAATCACCCACTTGCGGACGTCCACCCCACTGAATTTGATCTTACTCTCTTCCCTGGGCAAGATTACAACAATGCTCGTGTTATGGACTTCAAGGACGTCTACAAGTATGCTAGCAACACCTTATCTACTCTCGAGACTGCTCGTATGCCATGGCACGATGTAAGCTCTTGGTCTTGGTTCTCGGCGTTTCCTCATCTGGCGTCATAGGTCCACATGACACTCTCTGGCCCCGCCGTCCTTGATATCGTGCAGCACTTCGTGGAGCGTTGGAATGAAGTTAAGAAGCGCAAAGTAAGTCATGGTCATTATCCATAGGCTTGATGCTAAACCATCTTGATGTATTCAGTACCGAGATGACGAGTAAGTGTCATCAATGACACCACACCAGAAGCTTAATGTTTTGCTAGGCGGTTCGCTTGGCTTGCCCTGCCTCATGAACCTGAGGCCGCTCCTAACGAACCAGTCGCCAGTAAGAACGCGGTTCACTTACTAAAACCATCCCCATGGCTCATATTCCTCCTTGCAGCTCATCCCCACTTGGAAGAATGGAAGGACCGGGGACGCAGGTACAAGCAGCGCTGGCACGGCCAACACACCGGCGACGAGAGTCATCATTACCCGCAGGTCGACAACTCGGCCTGTCGCGTTCAAGTTGTTCGCAGTGTGTCAGACTGGTCTCATGGTGTCCTCACAGAGCACAGTATTCAAGACGCATGTAAGTCTTTTTGCTGAATTGCACATGTGCATCGGTTCATCTCGTCTTATGAGTAGATATTCAACTTATCCAGGAAGCGGAGCATTTCATTTATATCGGTAAGCCCATTTGGTCCCATTTCATTACCCCAGTTTACTCAAGTGTCCTATTCTTTCATAGAAAATCAATTCTTGTGGGTCATTGACACAATCCATTAAACATAACAGTCATTAACGTCGACTAGTATCACTGCCACAGTGGAAAAAGGTGTCGTTCAGAACTTGATCGGTAAAGCACTCGTAGAGCGTATCATCCGTGCTGCCAAAGAGGGCCAGAAGTTCAAGGTAGTATCTGTATTCTCCCTAGTTGAGACCCCGCTTACGCTCTGTATCTTAGGTCATTGTCGCTATCCCAGAAGTTCCTGGATTTGCTGGAGATATCAAAGCGGAAGGGTCCATTCAAACCATTATGGCCGCCCAATATAGGTCTATTAATCGTGGCGGAGATAGTATCTATGAAAGAATCCGTGCAGAAGGATATGAACCGTACGCGGTTTAAATAACTTTGGGGTTCAACGAACTCACGCTTTCATCGGGCACAGTCTTGACTACATTCGGTTCTACCATCTTCGTTCATATGATCGAATCAACGCCCCAGCAGGTCAATAGTACCCTCCTCCACACTCTTCCAGAACCTTATATTATTTTTCTCTTAAAATAGGTTTCATCAAAGAGATAGAAGAGAACTCTGGTGTCAAATACCACCAGGCCCAAGTCGCGATCGGTCGTAAATGGGTCTCTGGAGACACTTACACTGAACAGAAGACTGTAACTGTTGCCAAACCCCAGGAGACAACTGAAGGTCTCGTGCAGAGTGACAAAACGCCATCCAACGTTGAAACGGTGGAAATTCCTGAAAGTGATGAAGCTGCTGATGAAATTGTTACCCGTTTCGAAAGTGCAGCACTCAATTTGCGCAGGGATGCCGATGTTTCTGATTCTGTCAGCCAGCACTTGTTGGGCGATAGTACCACCTTGCTCGATGAGAAGTGGCTTGGTTCAGAAGAGGAGGAACTGAACGCGTAAGTCCCTCTTTCGTCTTGGTACAATTGCCCCATTCTAATGAGCCGTCAGATATGTATCTGAGCTCTTGTACATTCATTCCAAGCTTATGATCGTTGATGATCGTCGAGTCATTGTAAGTATTCACCCCCTATCTTCCTTCCGTGTTACTGATTAACTGTAATATAACCTTAGATGGGTTCGGCTAACATTAACGACCGCAGCCAGAAGGTAATCTTCCTTTTTGATCAGAAGAGGGGTGTTAAGTTGGCTAATGTTTTCTTTCACTACGTAGGGAGACGGTGATTCTGAGATTGCATTGGTCGTTGAAGACAACGATATGATCGATTGCACCATGGATGGACAGCCATATCAAGTATCCCGATTCGCCGCCACTCTTAGGCGCAAATTGTTTAGAGGTCCGTTTCTTTCGTCGATCCAGCTTTTTCGACGCGTTTTTAATATCCTCTTCAGAGCATCTTGGTCTTATTGAACCTCAAGACGCTAGCAAGCGATACCCGAAGGTGACATCGTTCATGCGATCGGCCCCTATCCCGAACGATGATGAGACCCATCTCAGAGAGGATGCCATGGTGGCTGACCCTCTTTCTTACGAAACTGATTTGCTCTGGAAAGAGACGGCCCGCAAGAACCGGGAAGCCTTCTCTGAGTTCTTCCGTCCTGTTCCAACTAACCTGGTTCGAGACTGGGCTGCATATGAGGTAGGTCTATCACGTTTCATACACTCCCCCTTTATTCTCATCAGTTCTTCATATAGAAATATATCGTTAAAGGCAAACCTGGTCATGTTATCCCTGGGGTGGACCTTGGACGCTTGAAACAACGTCTTAACCAAGTGAAAGGTGCACTCGTGGAATGTCCATTGGTGCGTTGCTACGCTACATCCCCTTCTTAGCTGATCGTCATTAATACCTTTTCAATTAGGACTTTTTGATTGATGAGAAATCCTTCCATACTGGCCCTGAATGGAATGGACTCAACCCGACCTTGCCTATCTTCATATAGGCCCCCAATATCGCCGGAATTGCTTCACTGTCAATTGCAGCGGAGCGACTAGACCGGGATATGAACTAATACTCTCCCCCAACGAATTGGTGGATGTTTTTATTCATAAGCTCAGTGTGTTATCTCGTTAGCCAAATCAGAAATCGAATCTTTTGTTTGCTGTAGACTATTCGAGTCATCCTCCTGAGCCAAAACCTCCTAGATTATCCTCATCCCTAACCTCACACAAGTGCCAGTGGGAGGACGGAAATTTCCGTTACCCCATCTGATGGGAGATGTATCATCACTGTAGCCTTCAAGATTGCTTGCTTCTGGCAGTGGTATACCCAGAACGACGAACGTCATTAGGTAGTCCTATAGTTCCGTACATTTCATAAACTGACATAGATGGCGGGCAATAATCGTTTTCCTAAGCTCATTGCCTTCGACTTGGAGTGCGTCTATTATGCTTGAGCCCTCGTGACGACTAACTCAGTTGTGGCAGTTATACCCTCTGGGATCTCTGGATTGATACTCATGTTACTGGTATATAAGATTCAAACTCGGGTATTCAAATCCATTCATACATCCTAAATAGGTCCCCTTAGAAGACATAAGAACACGATCAATCAGGTCCTTGACCGGTGAGCGGAATCAATCGTATGCCTTGTGAGGACTCAATCCACCTCGTCTTCAGGGACGACCAGCCCATTTCCTTCTACAAAGACATTGCAGGAATATTCCATAGAATACGATCTTTCCGGTCAGAAGACGACCCAAGCGGAAGGACTCTAATTGCAGCGTGTTCACGCACATATGCTCCCGATCTGTCCGAATTCCGCACCATTCTTTCAGTTACTTGATTACTGACGGGCGATATATTGGCTTTAAACAGAGCGTATCGATGTCTTAATTTGCTGCTTGTTTCGCCACCTCCTAGGAGCAGCGATTCAAGCGGTGATGCTGTGCTTGAACCCATTCCTGCAATCAAGTTTTTCGATGAAAGAGAGATTTACCCTGGTTAGAGTCTCGTTTTTCGGGTATTGTCCTTACAAACCGGTATTAACGACGAATGGGTTAGGATCCAAGATCACGCATTTTAAGAAGATACACCAGAAGACTGGCATCGACTATTCCGACATGGTCAGTATCTCTTTCGTTCTTCCTTCTTTCAAAATCTTCATGACTGAGTTCGATCCTTCAGTTGTTCTTCGACGACGAGATTCGAAACAAGGAAGTAGAGAAACTCGGTGAGTCTCGACTATGTGAGCCACTCCAAAGACCTTATCACTGAACCACAACATTGACAAGGGGTGGTCTTCCATCATGTCCCTTCCGGTGTGAATAACGCCGCGTTCGAGGAGGGACTGGCAAAATGGCGAAAGCGGTCGAGTAGTAGTAACTAGTGACTTCATTTTACTTCCGGGGGTTTTCATTGAGCAATGATATTTCGCATGGGAGGGGAATTCACTTCACGACGATTCGGACTGTCTCAAAAATAGAGCAATGGCCACTATTATAAACCAATTTCAAGCTTTACAGCTACCGGCAAAATTCTAGTCCCTTTTCAACTTTGTACATACGTCCGTCATGTTGTGTAATTTTTCCAATCTAACTCGGGAAGCGGGCATCTGTTGGTGACGCGAGAAGAGCTCGTTGGCTGCGCAGCAGAGCCCTATTCTCTCTTCCAACCGTGTCTTATTATTACATGTCGAGAAAGCTGGAACAATGGTAGACCCTCAGGTTACAACATATTACCCTCTTGCATATGGTGGATGTAGAACAGTACTCTACATGGTATATATCACCTTTCGTGGCTGCAGCAAAAGTAAACTAAGGTGGACGTTCATTGGAAATTGACGTGGGGCTGTGGGCGGCATTGCATCATAGTACCTAATGTGGACGTTTATGCAACACAAGGGCGCAGTATCTCAAAAGTCACAAAGGGCCCAGAATTTTGCCGATAGTTGTAAGACTGACGCGCCAAGATTACTGCGTATTCCTGTACGCTGTTCCGTTTCTCCTATCACACGGTCGCATCGTCAGTGTCTTAGTCAAGGCTGGGGTATCGCATCTATGACGATGAACCCTCAAGAATGCAGAACGTGTCTTGGGTCACCGGTTAAATTGGGCTGTGGGGCCGCAGCAGCTTCTCATCCACACCTTTCATCATCACCTTCAGAGGTGCTAACACTAGCATCGACGTATTCGACGTTATCTTAATCGCCCATCGCTGCTTCTCGTGCGAATTGCCATGAAGAATCCATTAAAAGCACCTCCCAATGCATACCAAGGACCCAGTCACCAACCGCAGTACTATGGAGGTCTGTACTTTGGCTTATCCTACTTTGTGTACGGATTTGCTTATGCTCGAGCTGTATCAGAAGGTGACCAACCTTATCCTCAGCCACAACCGAACTATGGTCAACCTTACCAGCCCCAACAGCAACCGTCAGTCGTCTATGTTCAGCAGCAAGGACCCCCACCAAAGAATAGCGACACTGCGTGCTGTGCATGGTAAGCACAATGCCTCTCGCTTCATCTTGAGACTAGGGTCTAATAAGTGATCCAGTTTGGCGGCCTGTTGTCTTGCCTTCTGGTGCTGGCCTTGCGCTTGTATCTTCTAGTTTCGTAGTTTCCAATGGCTCGTCCTTACTGAAAATCGCCATTATTGTCCCAATCGCTATATGCTTTTTGCTACACTCAATAGCCTCATTATATTGCCGGCCAAATAAACGATAGGGTACTATCACCCTCTGGTGACGTAGTGATCCTGCTTGGAATAGTATTGGGCGCTTAATCGATATTTGATGGCGGCAACCCATTATTGGATGCTCCCGACTCGCAATGCTTCCCATTTAAGTCCAGATGATCCTTTCTCTTATACTCGCACTTTCACGCTATGTAAGGCATAAGGTAGTTGAGGGGCTGTAGACATATTTGAGACTGGTACACGCAGATGATAGCGACTCGTCATTATGCGATTACTGTGCAACGGGGGCCATCACGACATTATAAAGAGACAACGGGCATATACGCTCACCTTGAGTAAAATCCCAGAGCTGGTGAGGGCCATTCCATTTAGTCCAAAGCGTCACAGGAGTTCCCGGAGCCAGATCCCCGTAATGATAAAGATCGAGGTTCAACGAGGTGTTCGGAACAAAGATCCTACATAGCTTGCCGTCAAAAGTGAATTATTGAGCGTGTTGTGAGTAGCGCACCGGTAGACACCAGGGAACACTTCGTCATGCCAGATATGCCATTCGAATGGGGCTAAAGATGTCACGAGACGGGTACCATTGGAAGGAGGTCCGGCGATGCTGAGGTACTGGCCAGAGGAAGCGGCGCGAAGGGTCCATCCCCGCCCAGTCCAATTGGTTGTCCACTAGTCATAAAGAAATTAGTATACTGCTGCCCAGGGATCTCAAGGAGGGCGATACAACCTTTTGACTAGGTGCATTGTTGAGGGTATACCCGACGACTAGCGACAAATCTCAGCACTCTTTCATAAAGATCAAAGCTTCACCTTTCACGACTTACTGGATCTATTGTCGGTTGCAACATGCAGCACAGTACCGGATCTGATATTTCGGATGATGAAAGTCCGTCCATCTTGGACTGTCTCCATTATGACTCTGAAGGATCTGGGATGACGCGGAGGAAAGAGACGCGAGAGAGAGATAACAAGTTGGTACGACTGGAGGAGGCGTTGAGAAGTTGGGCTATCAACCAGCTTGCCTCTTAACTGACTCAAGGGCAGAGATTCCAAGCTGTTGATTAATGGTAAGACGTATAGACGAAGGCCAACTGCAACCTGATAAACCAGGACGTAGGACTAATGTCCTGTTTCTAGAAGACTGATGAGGATCCAAGAGTTCTGATTTCATGCGGAAATCACCCGCTTCAGCCCCTATATCAAGCGAATCGACTTCTATCCTTTCTACTCTACACCTGTCGAGCTTGTAATGCGAATCTTTTTGACTGCCAGGACCATTGTAGCTCTTGATGCATGATGACGCGTTAGGTTACTAGTACTTACTGTATGCCGGACGCACGGGTACTAATAGAAACCCAACGATTAAATTACTAGTAGGTTGAGGGGTGTAATACAGTTACTGACCGGTGATGTACAACGTTTACTATAAAGTGGTCTACTAATATACGAAAAAAATCACACGAGATTCGCAAGTGGGATGTTCATGAAGTGATCATTAATGATTGCATCGTTCAACAGCGTTCAACTGGCCAGCTCCAAAGTTCCATGGGAGACGACTCGCACAAAGCTTCAAACTCAGGCGCTGTTTCACCGTAGATCACAATCAGGTCAGCCGGTTCTGATTCATCTTCAATGGAAGTGGGAGTAAAGGCCTCTGAATTTACACCAGGATGATTGGCTATCGGGTAAGTAACTTCGTTCTTAACTGGCTGATCTACGAGCATTTGTTCTTGTTCTGCGAGGCCTTGTTGTTGAGAAGGACGAAGCCACATTCGAAGTCGATCAGCCAATTCATGGTTACCTTCCTTTTCCAATGCCAAGATGGGATCGAAGGCGAGAAAAGGGGCATAAAACGCCTGAAGTTCATCAGAGACGACGCCAGCAGCGCCTGTCCCGGAAGGCCTAGGTTCCGAAGCACCATCAGACGCAACTTGGCTGCCAAGTCCAAAGTAACCTGGTTCCACTTGTAAAGGAGAATCCAATGGAAACTGGGATGGCCCAGGGGTTACTGGCCAGTGATTCGCGTCAGAACGTTTATGTCGGTTGACAACCGCGGCGGGGCGTCCAGGAGTACAGGCATATTTGGTACGGGGAGTGGAGGCGGAATATGAATACGATCCGTCATTGATTGTGGAATTTGCGGATCGTGCAGTGCAGGGTCTAGGAGGGGTTGCGTAGAAGGGGAGTTTGGATGGGGGCGAGGGCGAGGGAGTAATGGGCGTCTTTCTCTTGCCTGGAGAGGACTCATAGTCACCTCCGCGGTACGGGGCAGGAACGAGTGTATGGCGGCGGGACGCCTTAGAAGTTCGAGAAGGTGGCGTCGGCGAGACGAAGTGTCCGGCTCTCTCTGGCATAGGTGAACCATTTAGGCGCGACTGCAAAACATTGAGGTGTCTGACACTTGGACTTAGAGTCGCACTTCGAGGCAGATGTGTAAGCCAAGGCACTCCCTCGGCTGATAGACGACGGCCAGAGGGGATCACTAGTCCTTGCCCGCTAGGAGGTGTGGTGCGATATCGGCCACTGCATAGGTACGATGGTCAATGGCAAGAGAAAGATGGCAAGAGATGATTGCTCACGTCAGGGGGTCATACTTAGCAGCTGGAGGTCTATCAGGGGTAGCTGGGGGTGTGGAAGTCAATTGGTACGTGGCCGGCACGTAGAAAGGATTGGAATCAGGGGAAGCCTGCCCCGAAGGTAAGGAGGGATAAGTCTCAAAAGATTGCATGAATGAACGTCTATATGGGGGAAATAGAACGGTTAGTATACGGTCATTAAGCTCGATAAATGTTTACTTACGGGGTCGCCTTCCAGAGGTCAAGCCTGAGTGGAAAAGGGGAAAGAAAGAGATAGCCCACTCATATCCCTTAATGGAGCGCTTTTATACCCCAAGATTGTGGCCGGTGGCAGGTCATTGTCAATCTCGCCACAGCTAAACAATGGACGGAGGCGTGTCCTCGGTGCATCATATCAAGTCCACGCAAAAGAGCCCGCAGGAGTGGACGACTGTTCAATGCGAGAGCCAGCTGCCACAGATACAAAGGGTTCCGAAACTTCGGAGTGCGCTTTGAAAGTTTGACGCTTTGACGGTACCACAGGCGAACAAAGACGGTTTAGCCACACTTGGCCGTGTTTCCCCCAGTTCGAATTGCAAAGATGCATTGACAGAGGGGGAGCCAGAAGTATAGCGACAAAGAGCTCTGGCGCAGTGCCGCCTGGAGATATACAAGAAATAAATGGCATAGACAATGAATTTCGACGATTCAGCTTGGATATGGTTGGCCTCATAGAACCTGGAACCAACAGAAAGTTCATTTACGTCTATTAGATTTCGAGGCCATCGCCCTGCAGTAGCATCACGTGATCGTGACCAAAGACCCCTAACTTAAACTCATGGGATTGGTAGACGATCCTGGCAGTTGACCTTGCGTTGACCGCAAACTCGAACCTTTGCTCTAAGTGTAGAGGAGTGCGTAGAGGAGTGCGTAGAACTGACTGAACTAAGACATAGCGCCCAAAGCTAGAAATTTAAACTCAAGAATCGAACACCGAAGTACTTGGATGTGGAAGTAGGTGGGTAACCCACCCGAGACGATGGTTGATCTTTTGTTCAATACACTATTTAGCACATTAACTCTACGCATATTGGGTGGGTACTTGCCCACTCCTTTCCTTTTAGCCGTTCTACCAAGATAGAAAAAAACGAGATGTGTATGTCCGAAGTTCCAGTAATAGCGAAGACGAAGATTAAGTATCAAGCTCAAGTCCGGTATAGCATCGTTATCAAGTCAAGTCAATAATTATAAATGTTTGAAAAGGAACGAGTAGATGTTTGGCCCAAAAATGTTTCGGATTTTAGATTCGAAGATCCAATAATCCCTTCCTCCGGAGATCCGAAAGCTGACCGTTCATCTCAAGGACTTCCTTGGCCCAAGGCGGGAGCACCTCCGCAGAACTCTCAGTCTCTTTCATACTCGACGGGGAGAAATTGAGGATGATACGTTCGAGGTGAGGGAAGTGATCCGAAGTTAGGAGGTTGGCGAGCCGCATCCACGAGATGCTCTCGAGAATCTGCTTGTTGACGTGCAGACCGAGGCAGAGCTCCAAGGTTGTGAACGCATTGTCTTGCGGTATTGTGCCGAGGAGAGAAACAACCCAAGGAAGAGGGTCCGAGTACCGGTTGTTGTTCAGCTTGTACATCCGGATTTCAGTGTTGATTTTGAGCGAACGCAGTTCGCGGAGGTTGGCGAGTGTGAGCGGACTGGAAGGCGGGCCAACAGGTGACGATGAGCGAAGCAAATGGCGAACAAAGGCAACTGGAAGAAAGAACGAACGGTCAGTAAAGGAGGTCAGATACGGAATGTCGAAGATGGGACATACTTTCTGAACCGGGTGTGATTTCGAGTTCCTTTAGGGATCCCGCGCAAACATCAACAATTTTGGCAATGTAGGTGTGGTCGTCGTTGTTAGCGACGGTGAAATGAAACCTCTGGAGGCGATGGATATTGGGGCCACAGTCAGGTCGGAGCAACCATTCCGTGGTTCGACGCAAAGCAACGGAACTCTGTTTGATAGTAATATCCTCCAAATGGGAATCCGCGCGGGAACCCTCCAATAGGTATGACTGGGGAGGTATAGGTTCTTCCCGAAGACACGACTCCTCGTCCTCATCGACGAGGTACAAGGGAAGGAGGGACAACCTCTTCAGCTGCGAGCATGACTGGATGACAGATGACACTGGGATACGACTGAACCCTCCCAGCTCAAGGTCAATGACGGACCCCGAACGCATGATGGAGGTAAGTGCGGATCGAAGAGTGGAGGAGAGGGATGACCACGAGAGGTTCGCCTTGGTAGGTGCGGCGTTGTCGTCAGCTTGAACTTTGCCGTTGACCGAAATTCGCGCCAGACGGTTCAGGGAAGGGAGGATGTGCTGTAGCGCAGTGTCATAGTACAACCAGGGTTGCTCTTCGACCGAATCTTCGCATTCGATGATCAGCGAGCGAACGAAGGACGCGATATGAACCGACGAGGTGAGGACTTCGAGGAAGCGTTGAGCAGGTGTCGTTTTAGACGTCTTCGTGGCACGGCGTTTGGGAGGGGAGAGTACGACCTCAGTGAAGAGGCGTTGTTGCGTGACATACAAAAACTCGGAGTTGACCAACGCGCATGCTCGAAGAGTGGAGCGTTTGGTGACGAAGCTAATAATGAGGTTCACAAGTTCTAGTGGTATACTAGGCGTTTGGGCGGTGTCCTGAGGGGTACGAGAAGCGAGATCCATGACGGGGGATGTGGAGCGCGAGGTTTCGAGAGATGGAAGTCATTCTTGGGAGGTCCTGGGTCTTTATAAGGGTGACTCGTTTGCAGGGGTTGACCTGGGTTGACGCTTCGACCATGGTGCCACAAACATTCCGGACCATGTTTGCCAAAATTGGGGTAAGCAGGAATGTCTAAGGTCCGGGGAATAGGGTGTCGGTGAAATGCGAAGATCAAGGCTTGGCAATCAAGTGACTAGTGACTCCGACAACCTCTGCATTCTGCCTCCGGACCTTCAACGTTTGAGAGCGCCTGAGCACTCCGTTATTTCGATCATTTGACACAGACCATCAAGAATGGCTGCTCACCTTCTCTTTTCTGGTTGACCAGAAACGTGCTATACCAGAATACCCACTCGAAACTCCCAATGTTTCAAGTTTCATCGGTCTAAAACCGAATTCGAAAGTCTCATGCTAATATGAGCAACGTTTGATGCAATAACTGAAGCCGTTTCGGGGGTCATGGTTACGTGACGAGAATGAGCTACTTCCTGTGCAGCAGGTCCTTCAAGATCCTGCCGAAAAACCATTTGGCGAGTCGCGACGCATTCCTGTGTTGGGCCGGCCTTGGTGCCAGTAGTTTCCAATAAAACGACATCATGACGCCCCGTATGACTCATTAGTCACTTTCCATAACCTCGGTGTAATAATCAACCGCGTCCTATAGAGTTTTCTTGGTTCATTAGCATTGATATGATTCTTTTACCTGCAAGGTTATGATTATTCTATGACTTGACTATGGCTCGCGGTAAAATTCAAGCACCTGAGGTGCTTTCGAATTAAAAATTATTAATGCGTTACTTTATACCATTTGAAATGCGATACATGAAAGCCGGGTTGCGGGTTGCGGTGAGTAACTTCATAGATCAGCGGGCCACCAATCACGACATTCATTAAGCTGAAACTAACCAAAATGCCCTTCAGTGTAGCCAAATTGTCGTTGAAAAGGTAGTAGGATGAAATGACTCACATCGGTTATACCAACGGTGGCTTGAATATCCTGAATCACCCCTTCGCAATCGTCCTTGGCACGTATTAAGAACCGTGCTTTTCTTTCTTGAAGGTGGCTTGAAGGTAAACACCCTTGCTTCCTGATCGTCTTACAATGCCAGGGAGCATCATATTCATAACGCGCTGCCAAGAACGGAGGCAACGCTTCTACCAAAGCAGTAGTCACTAGAAGCGATTGTGGAAATTTCAGAATGTCCGGAGCTAAGATAAATCCATTTCAGACTAAAAATTAGCTCAATCAATGTCAAAGAAACGCCGACGCGAACCATAAACGATATCATATAGTCGCAACCACGTCTCCTTCTGCAGCCCATTCCACCCGCCCTCGAACTGGAGTAACTCCCGTAATGACGGCAAAGCACGCCACATTTCATCGAGAATCAGTTGGGGACTGACGCCAACTGAATACGAAAAGGCGGCAAGGACGTCCCTTTGGCCAGTCTAGAAGGTGTCATTGTAAGGCACCCAGGGTAGATGGATTCAATGAAATGAATATATACTTACCTCGAGTTCTTCGTGATTAACATCATGCACTGCAAGTTCCAGAAACTCCTCGGCTTGTATGGGATACAAGGGCTCGAGAAAGTCGCGATGGAACTGAACGAAATGTCAGGCCGGAATGAGAAAGCGCCAAGAGATGTGCATATTCCCACCTTGACGCTAAGTGCCAGGCATGCCAAGGCGACGTCCCAGACCGCCAATTCATGATCCGGATCGTACTGCACCTCCTCTCGGAGTTCGGACACGTTCGACAACACCCCATTTCTGCCACCCATACCCGAACATTCACGTTCGGATACCAGGAAAAAGTAGCGGAGAAACATCCAGAGAGCATGGAAACGCGTCTGTGGGCATCTCGAAAGTTGATCGTACAAATTTGATAACTGATCGGTCGCGCTCGAAGAGGTGGAGGCAAACGAGGAAGTACGAGAGGAGCCTTCAGAATCGGACGAACTCATCCCTCGATGGTAACGACTTCCGGAGGCATGTTTGGGTAGAACCTAAGGCAACATCATTAGCTTTGTCGACGCGGGAACAAATCACGTACGGTAGTAATCCAAGAGATGATTCGTTCTCTCAACGAACAGCCCAAATTGAGTATCTTCTCCCATTCGGTGGAAGAACGAGGTAAAACGAGGCTAGGTTCACTCCTCTGCAAGAGAATACCATCCGAATCAAAACAAGGGGGAGCCTCCATAAGACTATCGCGAATCCGTTCGTTTCCTTCTCGCTCAAGGAACTTTCCAAGGCGGATCTTGGCTTCCATGTCGCAGCTCAGGGGAAGGCGTGGGTTATAGAGGGGCGGAGGAGCAATAATCGGAACAGCACCTCGCCAACACGGTGTTGCCACCGGCGCTACCGGTGAAGCAGGAGCTGTAGACGTGTATTCACCTCTAGGCGTCTATCCAGAACAATTCAGTTCATATATGCGACAGTATCACTGTCCACTCACCCTCTGAGAACTAGAATCATCCAGTTTCCGATGCTTGCGCGGTGTATACTGAAGCTCCCCGTCATTCTGCAAAGAATGAGCTCGTTTGATAAGACGATAGCTATCGTTCGAAGCTTCAAGGGCCTGAACGTTCGGCTGAGACGGCGTGCTACCCGCCTCTGATGCACTCGTCCACGACACCCGCCTAGTCAACACCTCGCCTGCATCGTTAGTAGCTTCCAAAAGGCGTTCCGCCACCAAGTTCGCAAATTGCGTCCTATGCAAGCCCGCTTCTCTCTGCAACTCATATTCAACGAGAATTTCTTGGTCGTGCAGCTGTGAAATCGTTGAAGTAGAAGAAGAATAGCTGCTGGCCCTAGAGATGGAATGCGCGTAACTAAGAGAACGAGTCGAGGAGCGCGTCGAGGACTGGGAGGACTGGGTGTATGCTGCTCCAGGACCAGGACTGCTGGATATAGGAACTTGGATAGGTGCATCTGAGCTGGGAAACGCTGGCGGGCTCGAAGAGGCTAAAAAGACCTCATTCTCGCTTAGAAAAGAGGAATCCTGAGACGAAGATTCTAATATCCAGATAACAATGGTTAGGCAGAACACCGAAGATCAAGAAACGATGTCCAGCATAGCGCATACACGAACCCAATTCACTCTTGAAAGACATTTCAAGGACTTAACCGCTGGGTATATTCTCGAAATATAGAAAGGCGACCCAGAACGTATATGAGGGGAGCTAAAGAACCTGTAAATGGCGGGAATAGTCAGAATCGAGGGTATATGAAGGGTGGAAAATGTTTGCCGCAAACCTTGGAACCAAACAACGCCAGAGGGCACACCAACAGAAAACTATGCAATATAATTTATAATTGTTAGATGCGAAGTCCATATATGCGCGTTCATCGTTTCGTTAAGAGAGGAATATCATATGTCCGAATAAAAGGAATATCCTGCATGGGCGAACGCTGAAGGCGATTACAGCACGCTAGGAAGAAGAGCCGGATCACTGATAACCTTGGATTCGTCAACAGGCTTCGACCATTTATCTATTCGAAGGATTAGTCGAATAAACGAGTCGCGATAAAGAATCTGTACCTGGACATGCCACAAAATAACCTTCCAGTGCATTCACAAATCGCTCCTGATAGTCAGCCGGGGGGACAACAGTGACTTCTTTGTTGCCGGGTTGGAGACCATGTTTAGCTTTGTATTCAAGTGTCTTAGCAAAGGTATAACTGCCTGAGAGTCAAGTCAGACAGATGTAGCAGAGAAACAGATAGAGCATACCTATGGTGTCGACCAAACCACATGCAATCTGTTTCTTGCCTTCGTCAATACCCAAGAGAAGCCTAACATAATCACCAGTTGGTTCGCACTATCATGAGGGATGACGAAACATACGAATAATCCATGATGTTGCTCCTAGCAAGGAACTCGGCATCACTTCGAATAGCCTCGGCAACGACACGTTTTGAATGAGGACGCACAAGCGTCAGAGTCCGTTGCTGGTCTATATACCAGGCAAAAAATGAGCATTAGACTCTAAGTCAAATCACAAATGGGTCCCTTTACCTTCGACCCATTCCCCATCAAATAAAGTCTTCGTTGATCCTCCTTTGTTCGTAGCCTTTACTTTCCGGCCTGAGATACCCTTCAAATCAAACGTCTTGGAGATCTCCAAATCATAGAACAGGTTCTCCATCACAAGAAGGTCAACCTTGGATTGCACGGCGCCAGTCTCAAGATTCCGTATCTCGATCGTGTAGAACCCAAGAAGCTTCGCGAGCGCTGTAGCCTTGTTCGCTGTAGAATCCACATATCGAAAATACGAAGGCGCCAAATCAATAAGAGCTTGCCTATAAGTCGTGTCAGCACGGTTTGAAATCACCACTAAGAGGGAACACTCACAAATCCGCGACATTCCACGCATTAACAAGCGTCTTGATAATGAACCTCTCATCACTCGTCTTCCAAAAATTCGACCGGCTCTTTCCCCCTTCCGCAGCCCAATTGGTACTCCTCTTCAAGCTCTTCACAAAACAATCATCAATCCCGCACTTCCGTCTAAGCGAATCAAACTGCTTCGCATAATAAACGGTACAGCTGAACTTGAGCCTCTTGCCAATCGTCCAGTCATACTTGATGTGTGGTCGGTCATCTATAGCATCGAATTCAGCCCCGCCTAAAAGACCGTGGTGCTTGGGAAGCGAAGGTGAAGTCGCTCGAGAGGGCTGGTTGGAATTCATCACATATCGAACGGCAGTACCAAGACCTGATGCAATGGTACTAGCAAATGATGACGGGGGAGCAGAAGGAAGATCGTCCTTTGGTGGAACCTTCGGAGGCTCCTTAAGAGGAATGGGCGGAGGAGCCGTAACAACCGAAGCTAGAGCCGAAGTACTTGCATTCGCAACAGCTTTCGTGGCCTCCTTCCCAATCGTAGCATCCGACTGTGTTGAATTAGAAACAACAGATGCCCCGGTAGCTCGCCGAATATGAGAATCGAACTTGCTCGAACTACCTATCGATTCCGTTTCCGATCCCAGAACAGACGGAGGCCTCGACACAGAATCTGCGGGCAAATTCTCCAGTTCATGTAACAACCTTTCAACAGATTCTTTCTCAGTTCCTGTAATCACTTGGCCACCAACTGGTTGCATATTGAGGCTGACATCAGGCCTCGCTCTAGCCACCGATGTTTGTTGACTAGCCGAGGATACCACGGTTCCCGTCTTCGTCGATGCAGAGTCAACAGGAACGGTAGCTTTGCGCAAAACGTCTCGGATTGACAGAATAGAAGTCGGGTCCCGAATGTGCTCCTTCCTCGTTATTACTGCTGAATGGGCTTCGGGTTCATTCCATGCGGCATCGTCTTTGTCAGGATCAGGTTGTACGGTCGAAGAGAAGAACCGATATCCGGTGGGAACGGAAAAGAAAGACGATGCACCTCCAGATGTTAAGGATACTTCAGAAGGTGAACTACCTATAGCTTGAGGTCTATTCAAAGTGAGGTTGGCCAGCTCTTTATGATAATCCGCCGTGCTGATTGAGCGCAGTCAATACCAACAAGTAGGATACACGACAAAAGCCGTCCAACTCACCTCAATGTAAAGGCGATAATACTGCCCCAATCATCTTCGCGAATAATGATGCTGGCTCCAGGTACAGCGTGACATCCTTTCTGCCACCACTCCGGCTCCGTACTTGCCAATTCACCAACCATCGAAACCTTGGACCCTAGATGTTTCTTCTGCCAAGCTGTAAGGCGCTTCTGTGTCCCCTTTGCAGCTGAAAGGAACGACCGTCGAACATCGTTCAACGAAGATGAGGGCGTGTTGGCGAGTTGAGTATAAAGAGATTGCTCCAAGCCCTGAAGTCCATGTCGCAATGCAACGAGCTTATAAGCTGAATCGTCCTTGGGAGGGACGGAAGGCCCTACTGCCGAAGGCGTCGTGACAATGCTCCCTGAAACTTCAGCCGGGGATTCCTCATTGGGAGTGGACACTATCTTGGTTTCGGAACTCTCCGGCGTATATCCGGCGAAGTACTCCGCCTCCAGACTTGTAATTGGAGATGTGAAGGGTGCACGAGGAGCCAAAACAGCAGCAGCAGCACGACTGCCCTCGAAGACGTCATAAGCGTCGTCAGAGGATGGCAGACGGGGGAGTGATTTGTGATTTTTCATTTCACTCTCGGCGTCACTGGTAGCTATGATTTCTTCCTAGAAACCCAGAAAATCGTCAAAGATACAATTGAAATAAAAAATAGTAAACATACCAAAGAGTCGATATGGTCAGAAACGCCTTGCCACCATAGCCGGATTTCTCTGCGAAGGACCTTCTTCTCGTCTTCAGGAGTCCCTTGTGTCTCAACAGATGTCTGGCTAGACTCCGTTGGCGATCTCCCGGCCTTCTCTGTGCCCCTTTGGATTTGCAATCGCGGAACACGAAGCTCGAAGATGTCTTCGACCTGAGACAAGGAGAATGATACCATACCCTGGCCCATTGAGAACGATCGGATGATGTTGAACCTCATATCAGGTGGCTTGCCCTTCGAGTCGAGAGGAGAAGCTGTATGTTTACATGGGCTCGACGAGAGTGTCGGAATTAATGGCGAGTAAATGAGAAGTTCGAGGAATTTTCCGAATGAGTATAGCCTGTCGAGATGTTAATAACAGTACCAGTCGCCTGAGAAAATGACAGACCATGCCGCATCAGAAAGTGGGGTCTTCGAAGTGGATGCGCCACAGGTAGCGCAAGTCTGCCAGGCTTGAATGGCAAGGTCCTCTTCTTCTTCCTCTTCTGGAGAAGGACCGGTTTCTATTCTCACCACGATGCGTGTATTCCCATGGATCAGTTGCAATTCATGCTGACCGCGTTTCCAACGACACTCGGTTTGTTCGCAAGGCATTTCTGCCTTCGTGATCAAATCCTGTATAGCCTCTCCTACGGTGCGATCTGCATCAGGGTCCTTCGAGAAGAACTGGTACGTGATCCAGCGGGGTTTACCACATAATTTAAGCCCTGATCGTGGAAGGTTCGAGATGGTGGACGACCTAGAAGTCGAACTTCCATCTTCCGGAGGAGTTGAAACCTCGGATGAAGGAGGAATGTGTTGGGAGTACAGGACCGATATTTCTTGCTGGCGAACGAAACCGACGATGCCAGCCATCCCTTTCCCTCGAGCTTCTCGACCATCCCAACCAAGCACGCTGGCCAATCCGACCTTTTCATCTCCCTTAAGGTGTCGTTTCGGTTGATGTTTCTCCCTTTCGCTAAGGTGGACGAGCAACATGGGAGGCTCGAACACGACCCCAGTAGAAGTAGATAGACACCCACGGCTCCTCTCGACGTGTTTAAGAGCAGCAATAAAAGGTGAATCCGTTTCTTGTGGCTGTTTCTTCGGCGTTCGACTCTCTCCGAGAATAGAAAAGCGACGAAACACCATCCCGGCATCGAAAGAAGGACGGTATGAGGGTTCTTCAGGCTGAGGCAAGTCCAACGAGGAACCACTCCGGCCAGAGTCTGTGGCGATCGTGTTGGATCGCGCAAGACGACCTAGAGATGTACGTGAGAACAGTCCCAGGAGCCCGTTTGGAAGCAACGAGCTCCGCTTAGGCGTGGAGTCCTTTGGCTCAGGAGTCGTTGGGAAGGGCTGTTGGTTGGGTGTCGAGGTCGACGTCACAATCGGCCTTGGCCTGGGGTACTTCAGCGGGACATGCATATCCTTCAGTAAGCTCTGTTCCAGCAGCAGTGATGTCTGGATATACACAGCTAGCCGAAGCACACGAGCAAGAATCTCGTGTTGAGAGGCCGATGTGACCCCTTTCAAGGTAAATGTTCCTCCAACCAATTGAATGGAATCTGTATCTACACGGTGGTTGTAGTAGAGACAATAGGATACAAAAGCACGACACATACCTTCCCATTCGTTCAATCCAAACAAGACATTGGAACTGTCGTCATTCTGCAATGCATATGTCCCTTCTGAAAAGGAGCAGCCAATATTGGCGGGAATAATGTCAAAGCCACTATCCTCCGCCGGTATCGGTATTCGACTCCCATGCGAAGATACGCAGATAAGCATTTGGCGAGGCACGTCCTGAGCCTTCGAAGATACATTGACCGCTGCAAGCTTTCGAATACGTTCTAGTGGATCTACCTCTAAATTCTCCCTGTCAAGATCTACAGTTTGAGAAGCATTAGCGTCTTCCTCCTTATCGGGTTCCGACCCATTTCCCCCCCCTGGGCGTTCGATACGCGCCTGGCGGGCAGAATTCCGCGCGACCCTCCTGAACTTAAGCTTCGATAACCATTTTCCTTTCTCTATAGCGAGAGAAAGGTCATCCAACGCCCCCTCAATCACATATACCCACCCATCCTTTCTGTTGTGGATCCCTGGCTCCTGAACATCGTCGAAAATATGTCGTAAGAGGCGACCTCGATGGAGACGAGCGTCTGTAGATAGAGCTGAGGGGTTTGTACCGGGAGTTTCTGGTAATGGCTTGTTATTAGCCATTGCAGTATATCCAGTGGCCATTCAAAGCAGAATTTGAGCCCCGAAACATCCAAATCGTCATGCAGAGAACATGCAGGAGCGGGTGATGGGCCGGGGCTTGCTTCCGGCCGGGAACAGGCTCTGTATGGCTATGTTTGTTGTAGAGGTCACTGTTCTCCGATTCCTCGGACCTCGCAGAGCTGCCAGTTCTTGAACCTCGTCCACCACCATGTCCTCCACGCCCTCAACGACGCGACCCATCGTGTTTATGGATATTCAGATCGGAGAAACGCCAGCTGGACGTATGAAATTCGAGTTATTTAGTGATATCGTGCCCAAGTTAGTGCGCACCGTTTGATTCGCGGGTTGCTATTCATCACTATTATCCAGGACGGCCGAGAGTTTCAGGCAATTATGTACCGGAGAACACAGGTTAGCATTTTCACATCGCTACGCGACCCTGGCTAACTCGCGCTTAGGGTCAATTCGCGGCCGCAGGGTTACAAGGGCGCAACATTCCATCGGTACGTAAATCGCAGCGAATAGTCTCCAAATCGATATTCTAACCACCACACAGAGTGTAGGCATTCCTCAAGTCGATATCTCAACCGGCAACTTACGCCTCATGCAGGGTACAGAACTTTATGTGCCAAGGCAAATCTGCATGACTACCTTCTTCAAATCTCAGCTAACAGACTGTAACATAGGCGGTGATTTCATCAAGGGCGACGGAACGGGCTCATTCTCGATCTACGGAGACAAGTTTGCGGTATGCAAGGCCATAGTGTTGTTTGGCATAATCTTATTCATTCAGGACGAGAACTTTATTGAGAAGCACACTGGGCCGGGTTTACTCTCAATGGTGTGAAATTCGATTGTATTTCCTTTGAAATGTTTGCTGATCTGCTTTCAGGCCAACTCGGGGCCTAACACCAACGGATGCCAGGTAGGTAAGCAATATCTGCCGCTATAGCAATGACTGAAAGGGCCTAGTTCTTCATCACCACCGCGAAATGTGATTTCTTGGACGGAAAACACGTAGTCTTTGGCAAGGTCATCGATGGAATGCTTACACTTCGAAAGATTGAAAACGTTCCGACGGGCCCCAATAACCGTCCTAAATTGACGGTAAAGATCGTAGGTCGGTGTAACGGCCATTCTAATGCTCGACGATGCTAACCACTATGGCAGAGTGCGGCGAAATGTGAACTCCCGACTATCAACTGTACCTTATCAAGCAATATACATCTTCATTTCATATATTCACACCATAATGTTACAACAATAATAACAGGCAGCTTGAAATTCGATCACCGACTTTAAATTCGGCCACGATGCAAGGCAATGGACCCGCACAGAACTTAGATATACTTAACGAACGAGTTGGGTGTTAGGCTTGCCGGTGGGGACTGGAGCGTGTGGGACGGGAGCATGGGGAGTCCTGATCTTCAAGCCTATTAAACGGGTCAGCTTCCTATTGAATGAACCACCATCAACATCCTTACCAAGATCCTCCGCAATAAGATCGGCACCCTTCTCGCCAACGAGCAAGGCTGAAGAATAGGTGTTGGTACCGAGGTTATCCTATCCCACAACCTGTCAGACGAGGAATGGAAGAATCCCCAGGCATCTCCTTACCGGGCAGATACTCAAATCGACACACTTCAGGTTCTGAGTTCCGAAAACGTTGAGACGGCCGTCAACGACACCGCCCTCTTCACGAGGCTTCATAGCTGTCGAATTGTAGGTTTCAGACCTGGCAGGCATCTAGCTCTCCTGTTTTACTCACCGCAAGTACCCAGGCTGTGCCAGGTGGTCTCGACGTGATCGGCAACCCAGTTGTCGATGGCCTCGTCGTCTTCCTTGGTGTACTTGATATCCTCGTGGATCTTCTTAGGGTCGTACCTCTCGCCAGGCCTTCAAGAAAGACAGCTCATGAATGTTCGGTCAATATGATGAATCCTAAACTAACACTCACTTATGCCAAGTACCCATGTGGATGCCAACAGTCAACCCATTAGGCAAGAGCTCCTTCGCGGTGTCGATGTCGATATCTTTAGCAGCGGCAGGGGAGGCCGGGTGGAAGTGTGGGTGGTGAGAAGTGAGTTCACCACGGTAAGCTAATAGGGACTGAGTTGTGATATGGGTGATACAGGGGCCAGGAGACCGTACCGTCCATTCGCCTAGCGATCTCACGAGTTTTCTTGTAGCTCCAGCGGATGGGAGCGAAATCGGCCTTGTTGTTCATGAACCCGCTGTCGAAGAATGGCTCGACATAGGGGTTCTGGGACTTGATGTGGACCTGCAAGACTTGTATCAGCGGTGGGCCTTCGAGAATCCCAAAGTTCATACCTTTCCACGACTGGCAGGGTATTCCTAATATCCCAAGTTAAATGTCAGAATTTGGACATCGCCGAATGGAAAGCATGAAAGACGCACGAGGTATTGGAACCTAGTCGACATTCGTCAATTCTGATTACTTGAATCACTGCTCCATCTGACTTACATCGTGATATACTTTCCAGGAGGCAGCAACGTGTGATCAGCATAAGCTATAATCCATCATAAGTGAGTAACCGCTGTACTACATTCCTTAGAACTCACCTCCAGAAACGATGGATCCGAACATAACCGGCTTGTCGGGCTTATCCTTGAAGTACTTGTTCCAAAGGTCGTTAAACTCAGGACCCATCTCTTTTAATTCTTCCTCGGTGGGGCGAATCTAGACATATCCCATTCATTAGACATAGAAGTGCAAACCCTTCAGGACTTAGACCCACCTTCCAGCCTGCATCAATAAAGTTGGACGAAAGCCTTGCCTTCTCCGGACTGGTTTCCCACTCTGCGAATAACTGGATTAATACCGAAGTGAGTTCACTAACTCTTGCTCTCTTTCAAGTTTTTTGGAGTGTACCTCTTTCTGAACTTCCTTATCTCCCCGAAGGAAGTCATCTGCAGTGACACTCTCATTGGAAACACGATAGACTATACGATGTCCATCCATCAATATTTTCTCTTTGCATGGGAAAGCAGAGTGTAAACTTACCGGTGAGAGTGGTATAATGATCCTGATATTGCTCTCTACAAGGGGTGGCAGCCGATTAGACCTCATTCAGGCTGACCAGAACACCACTTACCCAACTCCAGGGAGATCACTGACAACCTTGATGTCCATTTGCTTCAACAATGGCGCACTGCCTACTCCAGAACGCTCAAGGATCTGAGGAGTTCCGAGAGTTCCTCCGCTAAGGACGACCATCTTACGAGCTCTGACGATCGTCTCCTTAACTTCGCCTAGATGTGCTCGGTTTCTTGCTGGAACGTAGGCGACACCGACTGCTTTGTTCCCTTCGAAAATAACCCTGTTGACCTTGGCGTTCGTGCGAAGGTACAGGTTGCTCTGGACATCCATGACGCTGTGGACGTAAGCTGCGATGGGGAAGGAAGCCATGTCAGCACAGGGGCTCGGAGATGAGGAAATGTAACAAGCTTTACCTGTAGCGGCGTCGCTACGCCTTCCGGTTTGACGGTTGATGTATTTAGCCCAGATCTCAGAGGCATGGCTGGTGTCCAAGTCCTGGATATCGTCTGCCGACAGCATCAAATACCGTTCAATATGTAATTGAGATAATAAACACACCACTGAAGGGAATGCCAATAGTGTCTGACGCTCGGAGGAAATCTTGGGCCAGCGCTGTAATGGTCCCACCATTGCTAATAGCAATAGGTCCATCATACCCGTGGGTATCATTATTGACAGGCTTCTGATAATTCTCGAGCTGGCAAAAGAGTTAACCACAAGGCCAGCCAAAATGTAATACAGCCTCTTACACGCTTCATCAACGGAATCAGGTCTGATTAAAAGGCGTTATCCCTCCACAACTACTTCCAACGTCAAATGCAAAAGAAAAAAGCAAACCTTTGGCAGTCCATCCGGGAGTTTTGAAGTCATCTAAACAAGGTACGAGCATTACTAAATCTAGAGTCATCTCCGGAGAATGATCGAACTTACCCCAGTCGGATGCAGAAGCCTGCAGATCATAAGTGCCGACGTCAGCCAATAAACGCGCCTCTTATGTGTATGCATTGCTTACCCTCGTGTACATCTAGAGGATGGCTCAAGTCAGCTGCTTCGAACCTCAGAGAGGTACCCCATACCTGGAAATTGATGCTGCAGAGAAAACAGTGCATCAGCAATGACATAGAGTGGGAAAAATCTATGACATCCACCTGCTTCCACCGCCTATGGACATAGGGGTACTAGGGTCAGTTGACAGATTCAGGTGTGAAGGTTACAAACCAAGAATGTTGGCGCATCTGTTGAAAAGTGAGGCAGTTAAGTAAGTTGCTGATGAGCGCTAACCACTACGGGAGATAGTACTAACGGCACGATACTCCTTCGTCCACGAAGGTGGGATGACTCCTTGGTGTCGACGTAGAACGTAGCCTTGTCGTTTCTAAAACCACAGGCTTAAGGGCATAAAGTAAAGAAGATAGATATGCCCTTACACTCCATTCTGTTGCATGTTACGAACATAAATACCGGGCCTATTACAACCCATCGTTAGTAGCGCCCAACATTCGAAGAGGAGGAGTTCACTGACCTGTAGACCCAGGGGTCGTCACGGTTATTGGCACCAGCTATATGATAATGGGCGTAAATGTCGAGAGGAGATTCCGTCAACATACAAGCATACCTTCAATCAACATAACCTTGAGGTTGGGGTCGGCATAGGCCAATCGACCAGCGACAACGCAACCTAGGAAATAGCGATGTCAGCCAATAGCAACGACGGCTAGCATGACACGTACCAGCTGGTCCTCCACCGCAGACAATAATATCGACTTCCTCGGGATGACCCATAGTGTTTTACTACGAATGAGTAGTAGTAGAACTAAAAAACAGCTCCGCTGAAACAAACACCCCCTTTTCCACCTCTTTATAAACCCTCCAAATTCCCTCGTCTCCCGATATAATTCATGCTAAGTCCCCTTTCGAAGGCATGAAGTTTGACGGACAAGTGAACGGTTCTTCTCTAGATAGTCAGATGATGTTCCATTGTGGATACTAGAAGCTGCGGTGACCTCACCCTTCTCCATTGAAAGGACACGAGGTTACCAATCACATAAACGACGAAGCACCGACCATTGGTCGTAAGTGACCCAAAGTTCCCCAATTCGTGAACCAGGGGCGGCCCTCAAACCCGCGCAAGGGTTCTATAGGGAGCACCTGACTAGGAGCAGTTAGATTCCTTTTCCTTTCAAGAAAGCCGGGTCTTGCACGTAAGTCCTGTGAGACGAATGCTTCAGTTTCAGCCCAGGTCCAGCCAATTGCATCAGCTTCTTTAGACAAAAATAATGCAGACGGAAGTTGGGAAGTCACGCAAAGTATAATGAAGCTCTTTATCGGTAACCTGGCGGCTGCGCACCATGCAGCCTCTGCGCCCGCCGTCCCCAAGGATCAAGGCGACCTCTCGAGCGTCTAACCCGACGATCTACCCTAAAATAGCCTAACGCCGCATATAATGAAAATCGTTAACTGACATGGTGAATGGAATACGATACAACCCGAGTGGTTCACATGACCCCTTCTTGCGGCGCTCTCCTGCGAAAGAGGGAAGCCGATGCGTTGCTGAGATTTGTATTAGTGGTCGTTGGAATGGGGTTAGGCCGCAGGATGGAAGCCGGAACCTCTTCGGGCACGCGCTAAATCGGTAAGCCCAGAAGGAGCCGTTTGATAGATAAGTAGTTCGAAGTGTCTAAAGAAAAAAGGATTAGCCACTGGGGTTCCTTACAAACAAAACAACTTACACGGTTTACCCCTGGTCCGTTGAAGCCCAATTGGGGCCAATTAAAAGCGTGCCGAGAGGATAAAAAAAGACGCCAATAGTTTTTGAATTGGTTATCAAACTTCAAAGAAGTGGACGCGTCCGCATGACCACCAATCATAATGGAAGAGCTGCTGGCACCTAAATCCTTCATATTCATAAAGAAATCACCTGAGAACACTTCCCTTCCAGGACTTGCGGTACTGAATGGCCTAACCATCGACCATGAAGCGGACAAAGAGCCCTCCTCCTGGCAATTGTCATTAGGCTATACCATCACTTCCCTGTGACATATTGTCCACAACTTCCCTCTTCTGATCGTCCCAAACCCAAGACTTTCTCTCAAATATCTTTCGAAGTGTCGTCCCGTCCTAATCATGCTCTTAAGTTTCTTCCTTTGCGTTCCTTCTTTCTGTCTTTTGCCATCATCTCTCATGTCCGTCTCTCATAATTGATTTCCTGACAATCCTCACTGTCTTTCACCTCACGTCTGTTGCCATCGTAATTATGCGCTGATAGTTGCACGAAAGCTTTCTGTTATCCCCTCATTCTCGCACCGTCCTAACCGAGTCCTCCGAATTTCTTCCCTGACACTGGCTTTCATGCGAGGCAGATCTTGTCAATTATATTGAATTCACCCAGAATTTTGGTACGAACGTACAGGTTCAGTTTATGCAGGAGGTAAGCTAGTAACAACGACACAGTACAACTAGGCAGGAAAACCCAGGGAACAGTGAAGCTTGATATCCACAGAATAGAGAGCAGCACTAATGGAAGAAAGGAAGAGACGACGAAAGCGACATATACACAAGACACAAAACCTGCAAAATCAAAAAAGGTGAAAACCGTAAGTAGTGAGTAGTAGTGATACTAAGGAATAGTCATCTGAAAAGAAATGAGAAATGGTACGGACGAATCCAACACAACAAAGATAGCAAACGACGTATCATAAAACAACGATGATATGTAAGTATGTTAGATATTTGTATACGTATACGACTTTTGGAGGACCAGAGAGTAAGATGCAAGACAAGACCTCCCAATGAAATTAGGTACGAGAGTTAGACAATACCTTTGATGAGTATATTTTCTAGGCGACAATATTCGGGAACGATGGCAGCGTATGTCATGAACGCATCAATGTCTGATTCAGCAACCTTCGCGAGCCCTGTCTGGGCTTCAGAGTCCGAGGTCGGCAGTGCAGTGACAGGGGTGAGAGGTGTTGGTGTCGTTGGTGTAACCGCCGAGCCGTTAGGGGGAACGCCTAAACTGCTGAGACTAAGATCGGGGGTCGTGAAAGCCGTCGAGCCAGGGCCAGAGCTCGCGCTGCTCGCGATGGTATCAATGGTAGAATTACTAGCAGCCGTCCTGATCCTCGATCCCCCAGCATCCAAGTAAGATCCCGCCCCAGGATAAATACCGCCTCCCAATACATGACCAGGAAGACCCGGCTGCGCAATCCGAGGTCCGCGATCCATCTCCATCTCCTCTTCTTCCTCCTCCTCCACAAAGACAGTATTTCCCAAGGACGACCGTGGCCCTGGATGACCGAAAGGCGTGCTCGTCCCCGAGTTCGCACCACTTCCGGGCGGGTGTGGAAGCGTTGAGGTAATACTGGCTGTACCATTTATGTTGGTGCGCAAAGGCACCCCGCCAGTGGCGATCCATCGCTTGCCCAGCAGCCGTCGGATCTCGTCTTCGTACACAGCCAACCCACCGACCCCCCATTCTCGACCCCACACCCACCGGGCAACATATGCACCCCCAAGAGCCGCTCTGCTGGGATAGCCCGGAGCTGGAGCATTCCGGTGTGGTGAAACCTGAGCTGAGTCGACCTGAGTGCTGGGGACGAAGACATGGGCATTGAAGATGTCTCCCACGAGATTTGAAACGCTCGGGAAGTTGGCAGCTGCACCAGTGGCAATGACCCTGGAAGGCAGAGCAGTATAATCGTACGGATCAAAGGGCACACCCAGGTTCGACAGGGTGATTGCTGATTTGGGGGGAACAGGCGGTGTTTGGTTGAGTCCCGGTTTCCTCGTGCCCAAAACGCCAGTGGCCAACATGCGGGACCATTTCACCCGAAGAGAAAGTAACTGGCTTTCGAGCAAACACCGCGGGTTGGCACGGAGGTCACGGAATTCGTTGACTTTGATGCCAGTTTCAAATCTATATATTCCCTTGACTCGGGAATAAGGGTAGCTGTCGCCTTGGAGGTGCCAGAAGCTGAAGAGTTTATCGTCCAGGCTATGAAAGTTGTAAGATAGGAGATCAGAAATAAGATAAAAAAACAAACCCTATTGAACCTCCAGGAGGTACAATGGCAACCAGTCGATCAAAGGCACTCCAGCTCTTGGTATACATGTCGCGAACCAGTGCGCGAGGGACATCACCGTTCCTGCCCAAGTTCAGAATGACTTCAGATATCGAGGGAATAAAAATACCTGCTAGAAAGAACGGCCACATATCGTCGTTTTTCCGCTGCTTCCTGAGCGGGATGGGGATACAAATTATAGAGGCGGGTAGGGATATAATGTTGTGCCGGTGTAAGTAAGGTATCCATAGGTCCAAACGAGAGGACAGCATCATTAGGCGATGGGCAGAGAGATAGATACGTGGAAAGATAGTCCGAAGTAAATGGAGAAACAATGGTGTCTGGAGTCGGGTTAGAAATGAAAGCTCAAACGAACTGAGACAGATTGCTTACCAGAATCGAAACCGTATCGGTCGACGAGATATCTCGAAACATTGCCTACCCGTCTGGCACCGCCAGACGCTTCGACGTCACCAAGCCATCCCCGTACGCGCCTTCCGTCCTCCCTGCTACCGGCAACGATCTCCAAAACGTCTTCATCCCAGTATCCTTGGTTCCCATGAGTGTTGTTGGGGTTGGCACCGTGTGCCCACATGCCAGTAGCGCACGCTTCTGCTTCGCTTATGGGTACCCATTTTCCGGTAATCAAACTTCCGATGAAGGCGCTAGCGAGCTGTACACGTCCCGTCCTTCCCCAGACCTCAACTGGCCAGCTTTCCCGTACTCGCATAAGTTGTGCGGCAACCATGGACGCACTTGCGGACATGCCTACGCGTGCTGCCATGAGATCGGGGCCACCGAGGAGACTTTCTATAGCAAGAGCATGGCTGTGGGAGGAGGTATCTTGTGCGGTCGGGGTATTCGGGAGTGAGAAGCTGGGTGCGGGGAAATGTTGATGGAGAGGAACGTGGGGATCCAATGAGGATAATGAAGGCAATGTCGTCGATTTCCACCACACAAGGGCATGCTACGCCGATATTAGTTTAGTTTAATATTTTAATATGCCAACACTTACTTGTGCTGCCCCTCCGATAGCTTTAATCCTCGTAAGGTCGTAGTTTCTGTGCAATTTCTCGAGCAAGGCATCTGAGTATCACATGATGGAAAGATGGGGAATTGCCAAATTAGTCGAACGTCAAAAATAAATGGAACGCCGAGAAAAGTAAAAAATTTGGTTCCGTTAAACGCGAGGTCTACCCACCGAGGCCTTTGATCCACATTTCTACTGGCGTCGTGTATGCCTCGCCTGGGGTCGTGAAGATGCCTCCCTGGGTTCTGTAGCCATCAGAGCTGGGATCAGCCGCAAATAGGTGCATGATCTCTTGGGGACGCACTGGTAATCGGACAGTTCAGTATCGAAGTCGACGCATTCGACCCCCACCAGCTCAAGGCTCTCGTCTACGATTGACGCTCGGAACTGGTCCGTGGCCAACTCGATCCCCAGGAAGAGCGCCGGTCCGGATTTAGGTGCAGGAGGCATTGGGAGTTACAGGTATATTAAATGGGGTGGTATCTTGAATGTTCTGGTATTGAGTAGCGTAGAATTCAAACTCGAAGATGGCGGAATCGACTATCGTTTGCAACCAGGCTCCCACCTGGTATTAGGTGAGGGAATACGACGAAAGGAACGTGAGGTGGCAAGAGATCCAGAGAGACGAAAACTGCTGGATACAAGGCTGATCGCTGGGAAATCGTGAGCTGGGTGAAGTCGTCCGTCGTGGGTGTTGTCAGAGAAGATGCCCAAGGGCCGTCAGCGAAAAGATGGAAACCTGTCGAGAATTCGATTCTCACCCTTTTCGCAGTTGTCCATCATAACACCCAACTTATGTCAGCGAAATCAGGCAGTTGCCGGACACCCTCCGCTTTCCTGTCCTTCTTGCTGCACCAGAATCCGGTCTGGAACTGCCTCTATTGTCCGGCAGCCATGCTTTTGCAAATAAATATTCCTGAAGGCCGTCTAAATTACAGGACAATGTCCTAATTCTCTGCCGACGAACATCAGAACTCTGGTTCGTCCTCTCGAAAGGAGAAATCGCTTTATTCTTCTTGCTTACTACGAATTATCGCCGTCGACCATTGGCCATGTGTCCTTCGAATCCAGGGTAAATGACAGCGACCCGAAAACTCTCATGAGCCTAATATTTTGCCTCTCCGAGGGAAGTGTGATGCATCATGTTCTGCCAGTGCCAAGCGCCGAGTTCGGACTCTAACGTTAATATCGGAGAGCATTGGATTCTTCTAGATCCATGCAAGTAGCTGCAAGTAGTCAGAAGCTACGCTATAACCACCTTGCTTTAAGGTATTTTGCTTCGTTACAAGGCACCGAGGCGGAGAGTTGATTCTTCATCGGGTGCTATTATTTGCTTCCACTCGGTGATCCTTCTAATCTTCGTCAGAATGGAGGCTTTTCACAGTGGAACTGCACCAGAAGCGACTCCAAGGTATTTGGTATGTATGGCAACGCCTCCACCATTCAGAAACTTTGCAACGCAGATCACCCGGAATCTAATTATGTCCTCAATCTAGTACTCCAAGTTATTGCGACGGAAAACAAATATTAGCGCCCTGGATCAGAGAATGATGAACGCAGAACTGGACGATATCCTTACATGCGTCGCATGTCACTCTTAATCGCGTGTTCTGTCCTGTGCCATGCCATGTACTCGGCTGCCCAACCCAATCGACCCTGAGTGACTCAAGGTTAGTCATGGGCAGAGCTGCGCAGTTGCTTCAAGCAACGAACGGAACGGAAGCCCTCCATCAAGAGCACACATGTTATTCACCCATCTATGATATCATGCACTTGGATGGAAGAGTAGCAGCACAAGACAAGGCTACAATTTGCAGAGATGATGTCTTCAAGAAGATTCGAGTTGGCAAAATCGAAGGGCTAATAATATACAACAACCAGATCGAGGTTCATCATGCAACAGTGTTCCAAACTTACAGCATTACACTCGTATGTATCGAGCATCACTGAGTCTAGTATCGGTATCGCGTTGAGTAATCTGCATTAAGGGATAATTGGCTTCCGATATCTTTAGTATAAGAAGCGGGGGAAACGGACCTTTGGGTGATACGACCAAACCACGGCCTTTCGATGCTCCTCGGTAAACAGTCTCGATGATGTCAATCATCTATAGTTCAAAGTAAATGGGGATTGCCACGGAGATTGTGGTACAAGTTACTCGCCTCCTGCTTGTTATCCATGGCCCAGTTACTAGAATCAACCCCATATCGTCAGCTCGATCCAGACCGTAATGAACAAAGCGAACATACATCTTGTTGTTGTTACCAGTTCCCAAATCAATCATAATATGCTTATTTCTGTTAAAGATCGCCCTGTTCAGCATGCTACGCTCACATATAACAAGCGACCCTTCGCATACCGATAAAAGAACATCACAGTGCAAGGATCATATAACTCATACATCTGTAAAACGGCACAGAAACAAAAGAACATGACTGAGTTCAACCCCATTTTAGACGATACAAAACGCCCGACGTACCTTGTTGAAATCAGGTACCTCTGTAATGTCTACGAGGTAGATGACCGCAAAGTTCTGCACTTTCTCGGATATCCCGTACAGAGTTTCGTCCATCGTCATGCATTGCGAATCCCAGTCATGACCGAAGCGGATTACGACTACACGATCTTCCTCTGACTTGATGGCCTCGTCGACGTGCCAGCCTGAGGGTAAGTGAGGAAGGAAATACGACATGGCGGAACAAAAGAAAGAGTATCGGCGAACACGAAAGAAACTTGCCAAGCAGGCACAGCACCTGATCGGCAAATGCCGGAGACCCTTGGTCCTAACAAGCCCAAATAAATGCCTCCTGGACTCAGTACCCTGTTTTCGCTCGATACGAACTCGTGGTTGCGGAGGCAGCCGTCATGTCGCTTTCCATCTCACATATGCGCCAAATTGCATGTTATACCCAAATTCAATTCAATATCACATGGAATTTGTAACAGATTGTCTTGAATAATTTTTTCTGCTCCTGATTCCCAGCGCTGTATCCCCGTGGGCCATGGTCCCCCTTCTTTCTACCCCTCTTCCGAGTCGGATTTGTTAAGTTGATTCCCTGTATTTGCGAAAACCAAGCGGAAACCCCAGTCAAATCTCAGTGTTCTACGAGGGGACTGCGGTAATAATACATCTATGCATTACCTGTAGCAAAGTTTAATCGATTCGATATGTGTATACACTCAAACCATCCATTGTCTACCCTCTCCTTCTCAAGCCTCAAATGCACTAGACATAAAGCCTTCGAAAACACTTGTGTCTCCAAGAACGATGAGCTCGCTTCTCACGATTAACAGCTAGGGGTATCTACTGGATCAACCTGGTTGGATGTGAAAGTGTTGTGTTCTCGTAGTATGCCTGTCTGTCAAGTGGCACTGCCTTGAGATTGCGTTGAGGACTTCGAGCTGCTTGTCTCTCCCTCCCATCGCTTACGTCTGGCTGGTCTATGCTACTCGAGGTACCTACAGAGATTACCGAAGGGGTAAGTAACATTGGCTGGTAGCACTCCCAAGTACTGACATTACGTTTACTACCTTCCCGGCGGACTAGGTGACTGCGACCAAGGCCGACCTCAAACACCTCTGGGGTATACTCGGTGCAATGGATAGTTCCCTGGAACCCCGCGCCCTACAATCCGTCGTTATTGATTTGAACAATTCAAATATCGAGCAAAACATCGACAAGCTGAAGTCTCTTGCATCCTCGAAGCAGGATAGTAGGGCGATGGGTACCATCAAGGAGCTCGAGCTTTTATATCTGGATCCCTACTTCCATCCATTTCAATTGCCAAGAGGCAATTGGTTGGACGGAAAGTGGGTTACAACGATGAATCCTCCGACAAATAACGAGGCCGCAGTTCGTGCGGAGGCAGTAGTAAAGGAGTACTTGGCTGTCGCAATAATGTCAATGGAGAGTCTCTCTAAAGTCGAGTATACCAGCTGAACCGCCTATAGCTTAACAAGGTACTGATCGGGAATCTTATAGGTGGAAACTACTGCGCACCACTCCTGACTGGATCACCAAGAGTGTCATGACTGGATTGTCAGGTGTATCCAACGTCAAATCCGTCGAACTCAGGCCCGTTTCGTGGAGTCAAGTTTCATGCATATTCTTCAGATTCAGGTGGCCCTTCCCAAAAATAGAGCATCTCTCTATCCGCCTTCCTCGAAAGGAACCTTTTGGACAGCTTCCGTCTTCGGCAACAATGTCGCTGTTGTTGCAAGGCACCCGGGCGTTAGGACTGCAAAGGTTCACAGGAGAAAGCAATGCTGAACTGATAGAGAAACTGTTTGAAATGCTTTCCGATATCGTTCAAAGTTCATCACAACTGAAGACTCTCAAGATAGAAGCAAGGGACCATGATATTTGTCTGCACGAAGTCTTCGCAGGGTCTATCGCATCTCTGCATACGGTTTCGCTTATTTCCAATTCTTCCACCTTTAATATGTCTACATTTCGAGGATTGACGACGTTGGACATATCTGATAGCAATCATATCTCCGTCCAGCAATCACCCAAGCGGGAGATTTGGGAAATATTCAAGGCATTGGGTGTCCGTCTGCAAAAGCTTAAAGCCGGTCACATCACGGATCCCATGCTCGACTACCTTTCGTCTTATTCGGGAATCCTAACCGAGCTGGAGCTTGTGAATAACCATAGCCTCAACGGACAAGACTCTGATCGCCTGGCAAAGAAATTCTTCGAGCTTGTGTTTCCCAAACACAGGCTCGTCCTGACGAGTCTTTCATTGTCTGCCTGTTACGAAGGTGAATGGTGCTTGACAAGTGAAAGGCTCGATAAGGACTTTGTCGGTTGTCCAGACCTTCGGCATCTCGCTGTATCGATTCCAGGAGATAATCTAGGATGGCCGGCTGATAGAGATATACAGGATGAATCAACCGTTATCGTGAGTCCGAAATGGCATGCTGTTGCACTGGGTTCCAATGCTCACCTTTGATCATTTAACAGCATATGCTTCTAGACAGATGTGTCTTGAAGGCACAGTTTCCCAGCTTAGAGTCTGCCCACTTCGGCATTGCTAACTTGGAGATGGAACGCGATGCATGGTGCGGGACGGCAACGTCGCATCGCCCCTATGTGCTTCATGGCCGGCTCGGGGAATTGATTGAAAAGTACAGCCGACGGAGTCCCAACGCACAGCTCGTTCCACTCGCCAGAGACGCCCCGGTTCTTCAGGTAAGGTATGGAGAAGATGAGCGGACACTTATCAAACACGTAGACGAAAAGTATGTAACTTGGAGGATGTCCAAATGCTCCTCTAAGCCCGGCAACTCCCGGACTGTCTACTGAACCAAACCTTCAAATTACAGTAACAAGGGCGCAGTGGACTTCTTTGGAGTCATACGCGTCCTCTCTATCGTTATGCTTAGCTCTTTTAATTACACCTAGAATGGGCTAGAACTTTGTTATAAAACAGGCGACATTTGCTTTCGACAAGAGGAGATTCGGCCCGACCCGACTCGGATCTGATGGATATGTAATGCTGTGTTCGCTTCCAATGCTGTGTGCTTGTACCGAGGGCCTCTGGTTTGAATGAGATCACACGGGAGGGCACCTGAGCGGTACTACGTAGGTTCCACGGGGACGTCCATCATGATTATATCTGGTCAGAGCGCCTGAGAACCCTCCGATATATATAAGGGGGGGCACGTTTCTGCAACGAGGTGAGAGGCTTCCTGTATCGTCGATCCACCCATACTAATCAGCAGAAGGGCCCAAACTTTCAGATTAACGAACCACAGTAATTAAGCCTGGGTATAGGCTTCACACGCGGCCAAAAGGATCGGCAGGACTGGTTAAACCGCCTTCATAAGCCACAGAGTCATCCTGACTCTGCCATTGACAATATCTTGGATTGCGAGGAGAACCCTGGTTGACCTCAAACCAGCATATTCTTGGGTGGTGAATCCTGCGGGCCAATGGCTGCAATGATAATCACACAGCAGAATGCTTGGAATGCATTCCAGATATCCCATCAATCCCCACCCCCGTTTCCCCAACCAAATGCCGCTGCTGCTGCTGCTGCCCGATTCCAGGTCATTTCTCCCCCTCCAAGTCTGCCTTTTGCAGCCATAGGTGCACCCAATCCAGCGGCCCCCCCTCTTATACGGCCTAAGAACGATGTTGAACTCACTCGGGAGCTGCTTATCACCATCCTTGAATATTTTTCTCAACTCCTGCCCGTACAGTTTCCCGGTCGACCATTGCGGCTCGTTGTTCATGGCGGAGCATGCATGCTTCTGCACCCAATGCTCTACACGTTGTCCTCTCAACAACATCAGCTGCATCCCACGTTACCTCACCGCTCCTCAACACGGGACGTAGACTACATTCATCGGTCATTCGCGACAGAGATGAGCCAACTCGGTGTCCTGAACGCCGCAGAAAAACTCAAGATGTGTATCGAAGCGACGGCAAGGCATTTCAATCTGGGTGCGGACTGGATGAATAGCGATGCCGACATTGCGTTGCCTATGGCCACAGGGTGAGTCATTCCCTTCCGGTTTCTCTCGATTAATTCCACTAAACGCTTCCAGGCCTAACGGGATGAGCTACGATCCCATCTATTATGCATCAGTCCAGCCTAATAATATCGAACTGCACACAATCTTTCGATCTCGAAATAGCATGCTCGCCCTAATCAGCGTGACCCCTTTCTGGGCTGTCTCTCTGAAACTCGTGCGGTATACGCCTCAAGATGCGGCGGACATATGTCTGTTGCTTCGGTGAGTCATCGTTGGTCTGTGTGTTTGTGGGCGTCACTGTGAGAGCTCGGTTGAGTCTCACAGACTGGCTTTGATGAGGGTGCTGTGACCTTTATCAATAATTTGTCTCCATAGGAGATGGACTGTTGGGTGTCATGACTTTCTATTACAGTCCACATTTGGTTCTTCGGGTGTTACGACTTCCCCTTAACACGCGTTATCAGGGTCAATCACCCCATTGGTCGCCCCGAAACCGATTGCTGTCCAATTGTGCTTTGTTCTTTCGGAGATGGGATATCGGACTTCATGGCATCCTATCATAGTCCGCGGGTCGTTGATGTTTCGGGGGTCATGACATATCTTCGGCGTCAACACCTCTGTTGGCTGCCCCGCAAGTAATCTCGTTATCGAGACGGCCTAACCCGCGCCTTCTGTCTAACGTTTTCTTCGAATCGTTATTAACCTTTTATTTCACTTAGAAATGGCACAGTCCTATCAAACACTCAATGGTCGTTCGACACACTACGCGAATGGCTGTTTGCCAACTGTTGGGTGATGGGCTACTCATCGTACGACAGGACACGACTGCAGCAGTTCAACGTCAGGCTGCAGCACGCGATAAAGATGGTCTCGGAGTGGGGGATGAGCGGCAACTCGACGGGTTCATCCCCTCCGAATCGTGCCAGTGGCAACGCCCCCATGGTTGTCTATGACCCAAGCACAGATCCGAATAATATCGCCAACCTCATGAAGGCTGACAGGGAGGCTGCGGAGAATGCCAAGAGGGCGAACAACACGAATCAGCCCCAGTCGCAAGTACAGCAGCCTTCTCAGCTGCAGTTGCCTGAATCGACTTGGGCGTCTGTCAATGTCAACTTCACGCCTCACCAAATGGGCCGCATTACGCCGTTGGCTGCTATGGGTGGAGATGGAGAAGTTGTAGGTGGTGAACATGGGAGGGGTTGGACATTGGGCTTTGGACAAATGCCGATACAACCTCTTCAGGACAGTTCCAGCCATCCGCCTAACTCACAGCCCCTCCAAGACAGTTCCAATCGTCTTAACTCGACACGGAACAGCCCGACGCAACCCATCCCGCCAGATCCTTTTGACTTCTCTGTCGCCAATTTCCCCATAGCCGCCCTCACGAAGGAGAAGAAGAAATCGCGGAGGAAGCAAAAGCACTCTGAGGAAGACAGCGAGATAGATTTTCTTCCTATGAATAGTGGAAGGAAGAGTCTCACTGCTGAGGAGCTAGAGCTCTGGACTCCAGCCTCGTCTTCTCCTTTGCCAAACCAGCAACCCCAGCAACAGATCGCTCCCCAGATGCCTGTACCGGCCATTTCTGGGAATGCGTTAGGGTTGGACACTATGGGTTCGGATCTGATGCGATCGTTGGAGGGGGCGTTCCCTGTTCCGCGTCCTGATACTCTGCGCTCCGGGGTTGTCAGCCCTCCCGTTCCTCCGCCGAGCACCCCTATGCCCCAGGCATATTCGTACGGAAGCATGTACGGTATCAATCCATCCATGCATCCCGCTGTCATACCGGTCATGTCAAACCTAGGAGCAGGCTCGTCTTCCCGCGGATCGAAGAAGGACAAAGAGAAAGAGAAGAAGAGCAAACAACGCGAGAAGGAGAAGAAGAAGAAGGAAAAGAGGAAGGACAGGGAGAGGAGAAGGGAGAGGGAGATGGTGGCGACTGAGAGGTGGATGAGTGCTTCGTATGGGGCGATTCCGGGTGGAAGTGGTGGTAGTGGAGGAGCTCAGGGCTCGTCCTATGATCAAGAGTATTACCAGCGTGCGTTGGGTCTGGAAAGCAAAGGCAAGCGTAGAGCATCTTGGGGAGAACGGGGGGCAGATGTTTTGTCAGACTCCGAATCAGGAAGCGAAGAAGAGGGGGGAGATGAGACCGAGACCGAGACAGACCATGACACGGAGCCTGTCGGAGGTTCTCGCCAGAACTTTAGTTCTTGGAATGACTATGGAAAGCTTCCTCCGCCTCACTCAGTTCCTCCACCTGACACTGTCCTCATGGCATCCCAACCCAGAACTCCACCGTCCGCTCCTTCCCTTCCTTTGGGTCACCAACCAGAAACAAATGGTGCTACAGGTCCATCCGCGATGTCACTGCCAGTGTCCACAACCCAGATACCAGTCCCACCTATACCACCGCCCTACGAGGGACTGGTTCCCATTCCTCCAGTATCTACGCCTCTCCCAGATGAAGAAACTGAGCGGGCGAGAAGAAAGCGGGAACGAAAGAAGGAGAAAGAGAAGAAGAAGGCGAAGGAGCGGGAAAGAGAGAAAGAGCCGGAACCTTTCATCCCCCCGTCAGAAGATTATCAAGATGAACCCCATGTACAGAATCAAATGGATCAGCGTCAGCATCCAGTGTACCAACAGCCTCAGCAGATTATGTATCAACAATCTCATGAACAATTACATGCGTTCCAGCGTCAACAGAACCAGAGCCAGTACTCGCAACCAATATACCCCCATCAACAGCAACAGCAACAGCAATACCATGCACTGGCTTCACCGCAATATCATCATTTGTCTCAAGCTCAGCGCTATTCATTCGCTACTTATCAACAACAACAACAACAACTAAACCCCCGTTCTCAGTAAAGCTTTCAAGGCTATCATTTAATGCCTCAATTCGACTTGACTTGACTTTCTGTTTTGGTTCGCAATTTTCGCTTTGGAAATAAACAGATTAGTAGGCCTTGTCTCAATCTTTTGCTCTCATCCGCATTTTGTTCGCCGATTGTATTCATTGATTATACTCATCCAGGTTTCATTTACCTTCCATCTTTTACTTTGAATGACGTCTTCACTACATCGACGTCGGACTCCTAGAACCACGAGTTCGTTTCTGCTCATCTATCTCCAATTGCAACTAGTGTATTACCACATACTATTTAATGCCCCGCATTCATCTTTTGTTGTCTGCCCGGTCAAGCCTACATGCCATTTCTCTACCCCAAATTTGTATCAAATCTTACGAGTCTTTACATATTTATTAATTACATGTCGTCTGAGTTGCTCTGTACGGTCCCGTTGAAAGTTGAATTAAGGGATTCCTTGAATGTTGAAGGGTTGATGAATTCTTGAGCCGTAGTCCTTCCATGCACAGGTGCTACTGGCGTGACAGCCTTCTATCTCTAGTTGAATGCGAACACTTGACTTCGTAGCACATGCAAGGCTGCACTTTACAAAAACCAGCTCGTGTCTCTGCTCGACCTGTCAGAGCGGGTTGGTGATTAGGGACTAACCGGGCTGGTATCAGTTCAGCCGCCAAGCTGGATAGATCCGACAATTTGTGAGTACTATGTATAGAGCTATTGCCAATATAGTAAGTGCTAGTACGTTTACTGTACGACCGGCAGCACTGATTTCCAAGCAACTTTCCCTGGGAGAATTAGTCAACCCCAACTTCATCGTGCTCTGTCTTCAACCGGTTATCGTCGGTTCGATGGTCTAGTTGGTCATGATTTCTGTCTAACACACAGAAGGTCCCCGGTTCGAGCCCGGGTCGAACCACGCTTTTTGGCTATTCGACCAAATCGGCCGATAGGACCAATCGGAGCCAGGGTTAACGGATCTAGCTTTGCTCCAGTTGGTTTCTTCTTATCTGATCAGATAGAAATCATTATCTCCCAAGCATTCACACGTGATAGTTTCTTTTATCTGATAAACACCAGAATCATCTCTCCCACCCTATTCACTGGCACCCCGCTTCTTTTGGCTCCCCTCCCATATCCATACTAGACATCCCTTGACCTATTATCACCATGGGTGGAGGGCCAGCTTCTAGCAGCGAGACCAAGACTGTGGTTGTGCTCGGCGCAGCGTACGGAGGTCAGTGACTCGTAGCTCTATTTATAGTCAAGCTCGATCGCGGTGGGCTGCCTCAATAAGGTGGCTTCCTTTCCAAATCGTCCATATCTTGTCAGAGTTCAGTTGAACTAAATGAACCCCTTCTTTTCACTTAGGAGGTAGAGCTGCGCAAATTCTTGCTGCAGGACTGCCAGAAGGATGGAAGCTGATCGTCATTGAGAGGAATTCGTAAGTCTTAAATTATTACGGAATGAGCAGGCCATTCGTTGACTTGGATTTAATTTCGTCAGACATGCCAACCGTATGTTTCCGTCAAGAAGCTCCGATGTCGTTGTTAACACTTTGAACCATAGATGTCTATGTCATGCCCCGATACGCAGTCCTTCCAGGTCACGAATATAAAGCTTGTAAGTTCTCTTTATTTCATCACAATTAACGGATGGCCCATCAACCGCTTATTATTTTAATAGTTATCCCATATACCAATGTCTTCATGACGCCAACTCGAAATACGAACCATATTGTCTTAAAAGCCGAGGTTATCTCTCTTCGACCGAATCACGTTGTGTTATCCAAGTCCTTCCCGGAGCATGGCTTCCCAACAGAGACCATTCCTTTCGACTACGCGGTGTATGCATTGGGCGCTAAATTACCTCCACCTGTCGATTTATGGGGCACAGACCCCCGATTGTCTCTTGCTGAGATTAAGCAGGAAGATGTTGCCAACTGGTCCTACAACGGATTTAAGACGGAAGGCTGCGAATGGTTTAGGAAACGCCAAAAGGTCGTCGAGAAGGCCCCAACGGTGCTGGTTGTCGGTGGAGGTGCACTTGGGATTCGTAGGGCTCTTCTCTTCCTACTAGGTCTAGAGTTTTCTAACCGCTACACGCGATGCAGAATTTGCCACAGACATCAAGGCTGTTTACCCAGAGAAGAAAGTAACCCTTTTGCATTCCAGAGAGCAGTTGTTACCTCGATTTGACCAGGCCATGCACGACGAAAGTAAGTAATCTCCCTTTCTTTGTAGTCGTTTCCCTAGTTTCTAAATCCGCGTTCAGTTCGCAAAACCGTCGAAGTCCAGGAGATCGAACTCATTCTCAACGAGCGACTTGATCTCTCCTCGGTGGATGAGCAGATTAATGCCGGTAAAATCATCAATGCCCAAGGCCAGAGAGTCGTTCGCACCATTAAGGGCAGGGAGATTTCTGCAGACTTGCTTGTACGTTTGGCAAGCGTTGCCGTCAGTCGAGTCATTACATTGAGCTAATTGCTCCCTCCTTTCAAGCTTCTCTGCGTTGGACAAACGCCAAACTCGGCTTTGCTCGCAGCAATGGACCCTTCCACGATCAATGCTGGAAGCAAGCTGGCTCGAGTAAAGAGAACCCTGCAGCTGAGCACCGTACCGGTGACATACCCACCTCAGTCGGGTTCAGTCGCTGACCTCGCCGACAAGTCGAAAGCATCGGTGGAGGGGTCGATAACACCAGTGGTGGTTGCGACACCCGAATCTCCAGCTTCTGCATCGAAGGCGGATATGTATCCCCACATATTCGCTATTGGAGATGCAGCGGATGCTTTTGGTGCTATCGCTGCGGGGCATAACGCCTATGCTCAGGTAAGAGAAGTCCAGTCCATCCGATTCTTATGGCCGTGACTGACGAACGTCTGTGATCTAGGGTGAAGTCGCCGGTCGAAACATCATTCGTCTTATCAAGCGACAGGAACGTCAGGGAAGCACAGGTGAAGAAGAGGAAAAGCTGGAAGAGTACACGCCTCACCCACCTGCAATCAAAGTGTCTCTTGGTCTCGTAAGTGTTTGCTTTTCTTCCCTCCGTTCTCATCGTACCATCAAAGATCAATACTGATAATTATCTTGCCGTCATTCCTGTTACAGACCAAAAGCATATATCAGTCCGGCACGCTTATCGGCACCAAAGACGATGGCCAACCTGACCTCCAGGCAGCAGCCATCTGGCCATTCTATGGAATTAAGGTGGAGAAGGATGAGGATATGTTACCTTAAATATTTGTCGGCTGTTGGTCTTGCCATCCATCACGACGTCTCTTGACTGTCTCATTCCTTGCTTGGCAGATTTAAATCTTTAAATCGATCATAGACTACATATATGTACACCGCCCACCGATTATAGACGTGGGGAGGAAGTACTATGACTCTCTACACTGTTTCAACGGAATGTGATGAAGCATATGCACAGCACTGATAGAGCTCTGGCTCAGTTCTATTCAAGGAACTACGAGTGAAATTGGGAAGTTTACGGAGCATTCATATATCTTCGTATTCTTCTTCGAAGCAACTGCCGAGTCGGAGTTGGGAAGTCTCTCTAGAGTCGCTCTAAGGGCTCTAAGGGCGTACAGCCGATGGAATCTGTCCAGTCCTCTCCTTAGGGCAGGCATAATAGTGCATGCTTTATTCCGACTCTGAGAAGGTTCTGAACCAGCCGCGTTCTCATACTTCCGCTGTCCGAACAATGAGGTGACCGTATGATCGTCTTTTGTAACCAAATAATTCTAATAATTCTCCTCCCATCGCTATTCGAAGTGCGAAAGAGCGAGAAAGCGTCGGCTCTGAGTGGACATTCAGCAGAGGATAGAAGGCGGTACATAGACGGTGGTCGGCGCTTTCTTCCGGAACTTCTGATGCTGTTAAGAGCTGTTAAGGTAGGGCATGTGCCCTGACTCGCCCACCACAAGTCTCCGGCAAGCTTCCATCTTCCGTTCCTAGGTGTTCCTGGAGGTTCCTGGTCAGGTCCAACGAGATCCCTTTCTTGGTTCAGCCACTGGGCCTTGACTACATAAGGGCTTGAGTCGTCGACCACATGGCACGGCGGAGTAACATGTATTCCCGTAAGTTCCCAGGGGATCCGAAAATTCTCAAGGTCCCTAGGTACCTATAGGCTATTTTAGCTATTCTCAAGCTATTCTTTCTTGTCGTTCAGTTACTTGAGAACGCAGAAGTCGGATTCAGGTGCGACTGTACCTAAGAATATCAAGGCTTTTCATATATCGGGACTTGGGACAATGAGCTCGAGACAGATGTTAATCAGACCTCAGCTATCCCAATCGGCATACTCTATACCAAACTCAGAGTGACTTGGCTTTTCCAAAGTTCTCGGACGTCATCATTATGGGGATTTAAAAATCGCAAATTTAATCATTCTTCGAATAGAAGAATAGAAGCCAGATAACACTAACAAGGTCGTTGCTATGTTATCGTGAGCCTGAGATAGTGGAGTCCTCCCTTGGCAATGAAACAGAACTTTGTATTCGAGCCCAATTAGCGATGGGACGCCTGCAGAATACAGAAGTCAGATACATAGTATATAAAGACAGTTTGACAGACCGAGTGTTTACACGTTTCAGAGTATGTATGTATCGGGTCTCGGAACTGAGTCAACTGTCATTAGCCCTTGAATGCCTGAATGCTTGGCTTGGGTATCAAAGATCTGCGCTTTGGTCGGCTCGATGGCTCGCACATCGCGGCCGTTCCGCGTGAAAAACGACACATAAGTATATGTAGGTGCTTCTTGGCTAATAATACCTAAAGCACGGAATCCGGATGCGATTAGGTCTGCACGATTGTAAGTAGGCACGTGTATGTACTGAGATTCGATGCTAGAAATCAGCTAGTGAACAAAGATGGGCTAGTAGTAATACAGCGTAACGTATATGAAGACGAAAGAGTATAATAGTACAACAGTGCAGTGCACTGGAGAGACATACAGAGACATTGAGCGAGAGAGTAGTGAGTAGTGTACACCAGAATGGTTCGATAGGCGCAAATTCACGCGGGGGTTGGATTGCGCGCATGGTGTGGTGGAGATAGGTTAAAGTATGTACCAAGGAGGGGTCAAGGCGGCTGAATAGACAGCTATGGACAGTGCAGTAACGATGACTTTGCCACGCTGATAAAGTACGCTCCATACCGATACCCACCTGAGGCCGCACTGGATCGATTATACAGTTGATATCAGATAGAAATTAGAGTAGTTTGGGTTTGTGGCGTAGATCAAGGTGATATTAGTCGAGAGGGAGCAACGTTACTTGGTCGGATTGATTTTGTGATGTGAAACCTTCCCGCATATCTCGAGGGTAAATTAGATGCCGGTGCCAATGATCTGTTGTAGTAGTATGCAGACGTCTGGAATTTCGAGAAACGAAAGTGCCAGAGATACGCAGCGCGGTTGGATGGTGGATTGGACGACCAACGGCGACTGCATGGAACCAAATGCTGTTGAACGCTCTAACCATATGCGCGCCTCTTCAAAGCATGTCGCCTTCTCGTAAATGTTGCCGCAGTATCGACTCTCGCACACCGATTAGAAGAATCTCCATGGAATTTATGTCCTTCAATTGCGAGAAGCAGCATTAGAGTGAAATGGAACTAAAACGGAGGAGAGGAACGTACAATTGCGGACGTCTCGTAAGACATAAAAGGACGGGCTTGCGGGGAGAAGCGTTTCTATCGTAAAGGAAGCAAATTTTCAATGAGCTTTTATTTGATACTGAAAATAGAACTTGGAAACCTACGTGAATGATTTTAAATCGTTCCTTGAAATCTTTAAGAAAAGATTTCAGTCCCAGGTCGAAGTCCGAATGAGAGTGAGGCTTACATTTCGTCACCGTGGGTACATCATTGGGCAAATCCCCAAAGCTCGGTACGTATTTTCGAACCAGAACACCAGCAGACAACGTTGCTTTCAAAACATCCATCTGTTCGATGGCTTTAGACTAGGCATCAAAGAAAAATGGAACTTCCACTTACTTTGTTGAAGAACAAAATCAGGTTAGATTTCGCTAGAAGTTTGCTCTGGCAAATATCGCGCCACAGGTGTAGACTATCCTCCTGTTGATTAAACTCAAGGTTAGGCTGGTGGGGAACCGAGTGAAGCCGGCGGAAGTTGCTACGTACCAAGCGATTGACCTTGACAGCCTCTTGGAGAGTTTGGTTGAAAGCCAAGGGCGCCAGAAATAGTATTGCTTGAACTAGCCCCAGTCCTTAGATTAGCATGACTGCTGGATTCGTCGTTGGGAACGGTTCTCACCATCTTCGAAGAATGGGATCCAAGAAGCACGCTGTTGTAGTCTGTATCAGAAACATGTTGAGGAAGTGCTTGAGTCCGCACCTGACTTCTGCTGCCACCAACGTCCGTAATATACACATCTGAATTAGCATCTATGCCTGATGAGAGAGGACCCTGTCAGTGAGAATGTCGGAGTATAATGCATCTTATATACCTTTCTCAACGACGAAGTGATGCTCTTCCACGCCAACCGTTCGTATTCGAGCACGTACTATATCCCCTATGGAAGTGGTGAATATCGTAATCAATGAGGCTAAACATTGCCTTACCATCTGTTGGAAGATACCCCGGTGTTGCAATGCGAGCTATATCGTTCATAAAACTGATAAGGTAAGGAGCATTGTCATAAGTGTTCGGACCCCTAGACCAAGAATGAAATGACTCACAATCCTGGCATTGTCTCTAGATACACGCCCCGTTTTTCCAAAACATTCCTAACCACATTGTCCCTCCAGAGATCTATAATTTCGTCCCGTTGGGCGCATAACACATTGGTGGGATCGTTCTCATGGTTTACGGTAGAATGTGATCGCCGTCGTCCGGGGTGCATGCCCATAGGTTCAGAGTTACTTCCCGTTACGTGTGGGCGTTGTCGCCGCGCTAGCTGGGTCTTCCATTCAATTCCAGAAACGCAGACATCACGACATTCTTTGCAGTTGGGTGAGATAATTTTGAGGATATTAGATTCGATGAAAAATAGTGGTGAGAGAGTCAATCGTAGTCGGCGGAGCTTTCTTACTGCGGCGCGGTGAGATGCTTCGGTTGGTGTCGTTGGACTGCCATTGGTGCTATTCGGTTCCCACTCTTCTTTAAGAGTGTCAAGGATGAGTCGCAGAGACCTGTCGATCAAGGTATAAGGCCGAGTAGAAATAGGATTGAACAGCCACATACGAGATGATATTCAGCTGGATAACAGTCCGCCAAATCAACCGTTCGCTTTCGAAGTGTTTGGGGGCGAATGCCCGTTGAAAATCTAGAGATATGCTTAGGGCACTGGGTCGCAAAGATTACCAGGAAAAAAACATACTTTTCAGAACTGAACTCTGTATCCAGGTTCAGTTTCAGGTGTTCCCTTTTATTGAATGCAGAAAATGACACACCTTTCCTGACTCCGATTGACCTATGTACGAGGAGCATCGAATCAACGATTACGCCGGCAGTGGAAACAGCAATCACGACTCACCAAGTAGCAGTATCTTTGTCCCTTTCCTTCTCTTCTCCAACGCCTTTCGAGCTTCTTGCAACGAACTGTCGATCTCTTTCGAAACTCGCTGAGCTTCTTGCATATGCCTGATGCGCATCTGGGCCTCTTCGTCCGTCTCGTTCGGACTGGCCCCGGACCAGCCTTTGGAGAGGAAAGGATTGGGCGCAAGGGTGACTACTGCGGATAGTTTCTCCCTGGACTTTAGCATTGGGGCAGTTAGGGTGACAGAGACGGGGAAGAACTAGGCTGTTACGGGGGTGTTGGCAGGGGTCCGTCCTGTGGTATGGAGGGGGTTGATATTTCAATGCTGTCATTTGGGCGGAAGACCTGCTTCCTAATGGATTTGCCAACCTGATGGGTGGCAAAGGCACCGCTCCCGGTTCCATTCCGTCGGGAAGACGCAACCCATTCATAGAATCTCAGATCCCCTTCCATAAATGCCGGCGTTCCTTGCACGTTGCGATTATAATTATATATGCACACTGAGATCTAGAGTATGTAGCTGTAGGTAACTGCGAACTTTGAAGAACGTTGTCAACAGACGGATACGCAGTAGCGAATTGTATGCCAGCCCAACCGACCGATTCCTTATCGGAGAGACTGATACGTGATACAGGGGTTGATACGACTCTCCGTGTAGAGTCGAGTTGCTATTAGGAGGTCTATAGGCTGCTGTTTACGATATTGAAGATGTTACGACCCAGAAACAGGGTAAAGCCTAATAGTAATAAATCAGAGGATATCTGTCCCGCATCGACCATGAGCGCATGAGCGGCAGTAGTCTTCCTCCACGTCTGTTGCCAATATGACGGACATAATCCGTTCAAAGCCCGATGTCATAGGCTTTGCCAATGCGATCGGAATGGGAGGGGTTGACAGGTATTGCCAGGCCTTACTAGTGTTTATCAGCGCTTATGAGCCCGCCATTAAAGATGCGGAAGATTTCCTGCTCCTTCCGAGCATCCTTCAGAGATTTATGTCAGTGTTACTGCAAGATAGTCATCCTCACACTAACCTGTTAAAGTCCTGCGCGTCAAAAGTTCAGGGTAAGCCCCTAATGGCACTACACGCCTAGCCTTTCATTTTATTTAAATGATGCTTGTCGTTCTAACTTGTCAACTGTTGCGCATGCGGTGCTTTGGCGGGGGATTGGTTGCTAATCTTTGAATATGGCGAACCGTTATGGAGCAAGCAGCCTACACGAAAAGAGGGTCCGTCCCTATCCGTCCTCCGTGCTATTTTCGTCATCCCTGAAGATTCAATCGACATTGCGATGGCTACCGTTGCCGCGAACATCTCGGGGGAGGATCAGACTAACATCGATATATTCGAATGAATCGGCGGCTCCGCTTCCTATTATCTATATCAGAGCTTTACGGCGTCGTCGTACTGGCGATTGCAGCCAGCGGTGAAGTTTCAATGGTCCCCACCAGTGACTTCATCTCATCCACCACTAAACGCCACAACTATACATACCCCGCTTGTCAAACTGTCGTGTTCAACAAGAGCAAGGGTCAAATGTCACGATTTTGAAAGGAGCCTTCCTACTATGAGAAAGTAGATGTCAGACTAAGAGTTCTCATCTTCTTGATGACACGATCAATAAACAGTAGAACTCGCACTAACGATGCTCGCTTCCGATTTCCTAGCAAGAATTAAAGCATTAAAAGGATCTCTGAAATAGCATGGTTAGATGTACAATATAAAGCGGTAAATAACAACCTAAATCAGTTCCAATATCGCCAGCCAAGAGTCCACGCCAAAAAAGTGAGTAAGGAGTCTAGGCAACCACGTTTGCCTCAACTGAATGTATTCCAGTGGATCAAACGGTTTTTCGACGGCGTTGTGGCTGAAGAGGTGATATCAGCAAGATGGCGCATAGTTGGACGTCCGTGGGGACAGTTCCATGGTTGGTCCATTGTCCCCATATGTCGAACGACCTGAAAGTAGTAAAGTAAACCACGCAGGGGGTGTCATTGTCAACCAGGGGAAGCAGCCTAACGCCAGAACATCTGCGCTTACTGTCAACATTTGAGAATGGTTAAGCGGCATGCCGACCATGACACTCTTCCTGCACGCGCGCATCGCAAACATGGCTCGCGCCTTGGAACAGCGTACCATACTTCCTGACGGTGCATCGCGCATCAGATGGATCAGTTCCTCAAGATCTATATTAGATCAGTAAGTAGGGAAGATCAGAAAAGTGCGCTACAGACCCTTCATGTCAAAAACGGTGGATTTGCTCACAGGTTGAGCGATTAACCTTATTCGGCCTCCTAGGGACGATGTGGTGTCTTCGATCGCTTCAACTTCAAATCCATTACTTCGGAGCACTTCTAGGTTTTCGGTTGCCAGTAATTCATCAGCAGCGGTAAGTTCTAACATGCGGGGTCTGCAAAAGGCCTGAGAAGCACACTCCCTAACCTGGCAGCACATGGAGTACGCACCGTAGTAACTTCTGAGCCTGTATTTTTGTCGTTAGCTGTAAGGTTTCGAAGTTGTATTTCTCATCCGCAGCGTGTTGATCCACAATGAAAAGATCGTCCATGGAAACCTTGCCTTCTCTAGCCCCAGACTTTCTCCGACGGACGATGATAAACCCAAGGTTGAATTGGCCTATAACAAACATGGAAGTGAAGTCATCTTTTTCAATGACCCTCGCGAGAGCATTGGATGCCTTGGAATCATTGTCAGAGTTTGAAACACCGGCATCCGAGGATATCTTGACATGATTTTCATCTCGTGGACCACTATTGCCGTCGGAAGAGGGTGGTGCTTTTTGTATTTCGGCTAATTTGCGCCAGATTGCCGAGGTTTTGTCGATATCAAACTTGAAGGAGATGTCTTTACTCGAATCCGATCGTCTGACGATTTCTGGTCGAGAAGACGCTGGGATCGGAGACTCAGGAACAGCCCCGGATAGACTTTTTTTGACAGAATCAAGAACGTAGGAGTCTTCATCTTCATCCCCGCTCTCGTCTTCATTCGTATTGTGGTCTTTATCTTCAGTAGTCTCAGCAATCAACGGGAGAGTCTTCAAGTATGTAGAAGGTCGACGGGGCGAAGAGGGTTGTTCTTCATCTATATTTGACACGACAGAATCGCGGTCAATAGTATCGTCTGCGGTGCGGTCAATGGGTTCGGCAGCATCTTCCTTTGGAAGGTGAGACCGGGGTGCAGCGAAAGCAGAAAGTTGCCTCCACGAAGATAACCCAATCTCCTTCCTTGGTTGCTTCCTCGTGCTTCCATTTACACTGGTCAGTAAGATATCCTTTGATGGTTCAGTGGAAGGAAGGTCCAGGGGAGAGGAATAACTGTCTTCGACTTCGATTCTCGGGGAAGGGGGTCGTGTATCCATCTGCAGCCGCCTCCGCTTGCGAGGTTGTCCCTCTTCATCCAGCTCTTCGGCTATAGGTGACTTCCGACTCTGCGTACTAGCCCTCTTGATAAGCGTGTCACGCCACGATGTTCTACGAGTATCAACCGTTATATCACCACTGCCGGACGGCGAACTCGCGCCAGAAGGTTTCTTTGAATGTACGGTTTGAGCGGCAACGTCACGGTCGATCTCCATGGGAGAGTCTGACCTGTCATGTTGGACCACTCCACTCAATTGGACGCTTTGGGATTGAGCGGGCAAGTCTAAAAGTCTGGTGGATGCCGATGGCGTATTATCTCCGCCGTCTTGTCGTGCAGGTGCCACGGGAGTTGGTGGCTCTTGATCTACTAGGGAAGAACTACGTGAACGTGAACCATCACTTTGAGAAGCGGATGGGGCGCTAAAGCGGGGTAGTGAGGGATTAGGAGCTTGGGAAAGAGAGCCCTGCGTAAGGTGGTCTTGGGACTTTCCTAAGTTGTAGGTGGAACGAGAGGGCGAGAAATGTGACTCCAATGCTTCCTTAGATCTACGTGAACTACTGAACAATGATTCCGTCGAGGATACCTACCTTGAGACCTGTAATCAATTTGTCCTCATTGTTGATAAAGACGGTTCGTTTGTCAGGACTGACATTGACATCGCAGGACTCTATTGATACGTTCAAATCGCCAGGGCCTAAAAGGATAAAGCAAACTCGCTCACCTGTTGGGATGATAAAGTCGGCGACAAGGAACGGCAGCTGGTTTGCACTGAAGGTTCGATACACATCGTTAAACGCTTTTTGCACCTTACTACAGTGTCAGAAAATAGATAAGTCAGGAATGAGATTGCATTCACCTTGTTCAGATTGCAGGGTCGTCCATTGATGTAGAAGAATTGACGATCTGCGTTAAGACGACCGCAACCAACAGCAAATTTGGAAGTCAGGCCTCTGACATGTACCCGAATAGAATCTGAGATGGGTTGGTTGAATCTGAAAGTGGATGTAAACCATTGAAACATAAACACTAAGTGGAATACCTACGCCTTTAGACGTTTCAAGACCGATTTCTCGGTATCAACCGAGAATGAGATGTCAAGGTCAATGAGATTATCACCAGCTTTTGGTCCCCAGAGAGACGTGACAGTGGCCTTTAGAGAAGGCGTTCCTTGAGTCTGTAATTGTGTTGATTTCTGTCTTAATCTCAAAGGTCAGTATTATGAGAATGAGCGTTTAAAGGACATACCCTTTGTCAGTCTGGTTAGTAACAGTCAATCGGATGCCGTCCTTCACAGAACAAGGCCCGAGGGCATAAGCCTGCAAGAGAGAAAGAGCCTTGGCGAACTCTCGTTTCATATTGCGCTCGAACTCTTTGCGACGAACAGGCAAGGGTAAAAACAGCTTGGAAACAAGAACCGTTGTGCCTCGCTGATGCACAGGGGTCAGAAAAGTTCCGTTAACGCCAATTCCGTACGTACCTTTCTGGCTTCAACCTGTCGTGACTTGACCTCTCCAGAAAAACTAAGTTCAACACGGGTACCCTTCGGAGCGGTTTCATCTGTGGCAGTAGTCACTGTGACTTGTTCACACAGGGCACAAAGTGAAGATAAAGCTTCCCCACGAAAGCCGAATGTTTGTACAGTGCTCAAGTCTTCAAAAACTTCCAGTTTGGACGTATGATGCTTTAATGCTGAGTACAATCAGCTCAGATACCACGGGCGCTGCTGGCTGATTCAATCACCTATGCTTTCGTAGTCCTCCTCCGCTATTCCGCATCCGTTGTCTATAACTTCCACTGAATTCAGGCCATAATGTTTGAACCGAACCTCTTCAATATGGACCCAATCAGTACTATGTCAACAGTAGTCCTTTCTACACTGGCTTACCGATATTAGTAGCTCCAGCATCAACACTGTTCTCCACCAGCTCTTTGACCGCGGTCTGCAAGTCAATTACAACCTGGCCAGAGGTGATGCGATGGATAGATGCTTTGTCTATAGGTTTTATCCCAGAGGAAGAAGGTGCAACCATTTTCCTAGATTAACGCTTAGATATGAAGCACTGAAAGTGTCCCATTGGTTGTCGATGTTATCGAGGACGATGAGCAGCGCAGCACTCGTTGGTGGGCCGACGTGCGTGACAGCGCGACGTGACCAGCTCACATGAGACAGTCACGCCGCGTCGAATCCATCCGACGCGGGACACCAAACAGACGTGACGGATAGGAGCACGCTGGTTACCTAAGGGAGGATATGGACATGTACACCGAATCTTTCTTGCTACTTAATAACATTGGAAATGACGAAGAAATACACTTCTGAAGACTATGTATGACATCAATATGCATATCTATACTGACTTTCCTTCCATTTCTCCACCATCCGTTTCCTCTTCGCATTGAACTGCAAATAATCTCCACCAAGAAAGCATCCCAAAACTCCCTGTATCCTCGCCTTTACAAGTATAGTCCTATCAGCCGTTCCATTCTCAAAAGAAACGAGAGTCCTATACGCTTCCCTAAACGTCGCTTGCACATGCTTGATAGCATACGCTTTGCTCCCAATATCAATCGTCGGATCCGCGGGGTCGGTAATCGCAAGCAAATATTGTTGCGTTGTAAACCGCGAGTAGGGATATAGTTTGATCCCGTAAGTAACAGAAGAAGAAGAAAACTTGATGGAGGCGGTTGTTGCGTCGAAATCTTCCCCGTAGAACTTCAGGAACGACTTCAGTGCGAAGCCTAAGTCGATATGGCCCGCGTTGTCGTGCGCCCAGGATGACGACATTTCAGGCTTTGACGATGGGCCGATGCTGACAGACCCAAACCTGTCCACCAAATCATCCAAATCATAATTCCTCCTCAACTGGATCTTGCCTGCACCCGGAATAAGCTTTGGCAGCTCCAGCCTAACCCATGCCACCACCATCCACACCAACACATACGAGTTCACTCCACCAGTATACGTCATCCCCAGTCTCCTCGTCGCCAAAAACAGCTTGAGAACCATAACCAAGCTTTCGATAACCGTTGCATTCTCTGACCTCATCCAGGTTTGAACGGCTTTCGTTGCTTGGATTCCATGGTCGTCCGAGGCCGTAAGGTCAATCTCAAGCCCCGTCGCCGCATCCGTTATCCGAATGAGCGGCACGGACGCTTGCAGGACTGACTCGATCTTGCTTGAAAATCCCGCTCGCCCGATCTTGTATTCCAGACTGGAGAGTTTCGTCTTAGTAGTAGACAGGGAAATTTCGTTCCGGATGCTCTTCAAGCTGGATGAATTTGCATTGAAAGTGATCACCATGTCAATGTCTGAAGTAGGAAAGCAGAGGCCCGTAACTGAGGACCCAACAGGTCGTACGGACGCCCCAGGTTCCAATTTCGCAATGAGCTTCGTGAATCGGGAAATAAGGTCTTTCCGGAGCATGGCCTCCTTGTTCGTAGGCTTGATGTAAGCCATGAAATGTTCGATTTCGCGATGTAGTCTGTTTGGTAGTTGAATAGGGATATATATTAACGCTTAATTCTCGTATCGTATAATTTGACTTACGACAAACGCTGGAAAGTTCCAGGGTTGGCTTGAGCAGGCATCCACGGAGGAGGTTCGATGCTCTGCAGTTTGGGCGCAAATTCGCCGCATGGAGGCACGGATAAGCCAGTATAATCGCTGTAGCTCTTCATACGAGATGGCATCCCAGCCATAATATTTGCCTTGAGCATAAAACCCAGAATGTCGCTCGACATAATGGATCTAATAAGATGTGAGCGCCTCATTTCCTTCTTTGACCAAGCCGCCCATCTACTCACCACAGAGAAAGTTATCACAGTGAGTAAGCCAAAGTCACAGCAGCTCGAAGAGGAACATGGAAAGGCGAAGACCTAAGGTATATGAGATTCCTTCGGTTCCCGTGTGGAACCGTGTAAAGCATAAATGAACCTAGAAGCACTCGGAGCATCATGGCCGAACCAAGAATGATCCAGGTGACAGGTTCCTGGCTGTCCTCTAGAAATGGGGTAACAAAAGAGCGTGGCCGAGAGCTCGTAACTTTATCACATATCAAAGGGTATGACCACCCGAGCGGAAGAAGGGGGCATTTAGAAGCCATTAAACTTGTTAAGTAGGACTGCGGAGGAAAGACGTCTTACTTGGCTTCTTACTGCAGCGACTTCACCTCGGCTCGAGAACAACGGCGGAGAAACCTGGCTGTTTAGAATTAGACAGATACTAGAAGGGGGGCAATACAGCGGGTTGGTATCCTACAAATATACATGTCAATGCATCAAATTTAACTATAATGATAAAAAGAGATATATAGCAACACACGCATCATTCTCTAAGGTTGCAACATGCTCCAGAGTTGCGGCGTGCTAATCATCAGCCACATCTTCACCAAACATACGTGCCAACGCATCGTTGCCTTCTTCCGCAGGAGCTTCATAGACGGCGAATGCGGTCCTTGTCCCACGTTTAGAGGGCGAGCGATCGACAGCTGAAGGCGAGGACGTTCTTGCTACCATCTTGGTGGATGTCCAGCCCTTGCCACGATCCGCGAAAACTTCGGGACTGCGATCAAGTAGCATATCTAAATCTTCATCGCTCAACACTCGAGCTTTCCCTTCCTGGGTATCTGGAACAACTTCGATTTTTTCGCCTTCAAGGCGGAGGAGCTCGGCCGCCATTTCTGCCATCGTCCCTGGCTTCGTGGTAGTATTCGCAGCCGCTGCAGGCTTTCTAAATTTACCTGCAAAAATTATCTTATTAACGCCGAGAGATAGGGCGGAGGGACTTAACGACATACCCTTCGCAATAACAAGAGCCTCCAACTTCCTTTTCTCAGACGCACGCTGCATGATATTGGTTTCGATCGTGTGCGCACTAACCAGCCGGAAGATGAGAACCGGTCTTGTTTGCCCGATACGGTGAGCTCTATCTTGAGCTTGAGCATCCATTTGTGGATTCTGGAGGACAGGAGATTAGATGCGTGGGGTTGATATGCAATAAGATTGACACTAACCCAGTCTTGGTCGTAGAAGACGACTGTGTCAGCAGCAACAAGGTTGATCCCTAAGCCTCCCGCTCGTGTGCTGAGCAAGAATAAACGAGGTGCATCTGGGGAGTCCCCTCCAGTCTGGAAGCGTTCCATCTCAGCTTTACGCTCCATTGGACTCGACGAGCCATCAATCCGACAAATCTCCCAACCCATGTATTCCACTGCCCAATCCTAATATATGGTAAATATCAGCCATTGTGGTTCAGTTTAAACGGTACATACCTGAATGATGTCCAGCATAGTGGTGAACTGGCTGAACAATAAAACCTTGTGGCCGCGATTGAAAAGCTCGCGCAGCAGGCGGTCTAGTACCATCATTTTACCACTTGCATTGACCAACTCTTCTCCAAGTACAGGTTCCATTGTCTTTGAATCTACAGGCCAATCGAATAGGAAGGGATGGGAGCAGACTTTGCGAAGCTGCATGACTGCATTCTGCAATCGCATGTTATTGACTTGCTTGACTGCAGGGTGGATTGACGTCAGATACATCACACATGAGAGATTGTTACTAACCCTTCATTCGAACTTGATATTCCTGCCCAATGCGCGCCTGTTCCTCCTCTTCCTCTTGTTTTGTCATGTGAGGTCTGATTCCTCTTTCGTCGATATCACCCCGCTCCAACATGTCAAAGTACTCGTCATCATCACCATCTACTGCGTAGCTCTTCCTTCCTTTTGCTCTCCTCATCAGACGTTTGGGAGTTGGCTCTTCTTCAGCCTTTGGCTTGTCTTCGCTCAAAGCGTTAAATTTAGCCTGTGCCGGTTTGCCAGTTGTCCCTCCAGATATTAGCCACGACCGGAGACCGCCACTGAGAACTTTATCGTACGCTTCGTGCTGGCGAACACTGAGTGGAGCATACAAGACGTATTCCTTCTTCGGGGGAAGATTCATCTCGACGTCAACTTTCAGACGACGGAGGAGGAAAGGCTTGAGAATAGCATGCAATGACGAGACGATACTGGAAGACTCCGATCCTGGTAGGGTTTGTTGTAACGAAGGAAGGTTAAACCTGATGGAGATAAGAATAGGCAACATAGGGAACGGTAGAAGTGCCTACCATTCCTGGAAGACGTCAATGTCGTCGAAGATATCAGGCAAGATGAAATTCAGCAGAGACCACAATTCAGCAAGATTGTTCTGAATTGGCCGCCGTCAGATGAGAAAACTTAGATAAGTTCGGGGTAGAACTCACATGGAGGGGTGTGCCGGTCAAAATCATTCGTCCAGCACTCGTATATTTCTTGATTTCAGTCATCAGTTTGCAGTTGAGATTCTTCAGGCGATGACCCTCATCAACAACAATGTAGCCCCACTGGTATTGAGAAAGATGGATTCTATCCTTCATGATGATGTCGTAGGTGGTAACAACGACAGGAAATGAGGCCATGGAATTGTCCTCTTCCTCAACCTCGGCTTCATCCTCCGACTCCTCTACCTTTTTCGCTGGCTTCACCTTCCGACCGGACCTCGAAGTCCGTGCAGGTTTCTTGGACTTACGCGGAACCGGTTTAGCTTTCTTGACTTTGTTGGCAGGTGTTAGCGACATAACGGTACGCCTCATTTCTGCTCGTTCAGCTGGTGTTCCATGGTACATACAGACCGGAATCTGCGGATGTGTCAGAGGGCGGTCTTAACGGAGGCCCAACCATTACTTACGTCTGGCGCAAACTTCTCGTATTCGGATACCCAGTTATGAAGAACGCTGAGCGGGCATACGACCAGAAATGGCCGACTGTCATTTCTTTCTCGTAAGTATGCACTGAAGGCAATAGTTTGCAGCGTCTGGCATCCTCAGTTAGTACTCTTGTCAAATAGTCAACCACCGTAACACAAACCTTTCCAAGACCCATTTCGTCGGCTGAGTATTTGAAGGGTTAATTGTATTCAGTGACACAGTACGCGAGACATACCAAGAATCCCAGAAATGCCATTCTGGTCCAAAGAAACCATCCATTGAAGGCCTTCAAGCTGATATGGCTTGAGCTTAGCACCAGTAATCAGCTTAGGCTGCTGAAACACCCCAAAGCCTTCTGCGGACGGGTCTTCAACTTGTTCTATAGTAACAGCATCCTCTTCCACTCCTTTCTTCATCTTTTTCTTCCCCTTCCCAGTGTCGGCTGCTGGTCGGCCACGCTTAGAGCCTGTCTGCTGTCGCTTTTGCTGCTCGAATGCTTCCCGCTGTCGTTGTTGGTCCAATTCTAGTCTCTCGTGCAAGATTTGAGAGTAAATCGTCGACTTGTCAAGAACGGTCTTCAGTCGAGCGAGTTTCTTCTTCATGTCCTGTTCAAACTCGTAAGAGACGCGCCTGGAGCAAAGCGGCGGCATTCATACCTCATCCACTGAGCTGTTTTCGAATAAGTCACCCATTTCTGCCTCAGATACCTGTATATCACAATTAGTAGATCCTGAATGCCTGTGAAACAGCTTTCTGACCTTGACTTCCTCAGTAGTCGCGCGACTAGTGCACTCAGACAGAGGATGCTGGGGAGGCGAGGAGGCTGCTGTACTGGTCGTTGCGACCTCATTGTCCTCGTCGAAGCCAAAAGGCGTCGGTGAGGGTGCTGCGGAGCTCATTTTTTGGTCTTGAAGGTTATGGGAGCGAATAAACACTGAAACCACCGTGACGAACGGGCGGGCGCGTCAATTGTGACAAATTTAATCTCCGCAAAACAACTGGACCATGTGCCACGTGCCACGCGCGATTTGGCCGGCCCTAAACTGTCACTTCCGGGATCGGACTGTCCCTCATCAACAGCGCGAGTTAGCTTATAATTAGTAGCTGTCACACGAACCGTTACCTACTTCGACGGGAAGGTAATTTATGTGGCGTCAGTACTTGGAGGTATTGCCAAAGAATATACTGAGAACTCAGGTTACTCGAATAGATTCTATACGTTGCATTCAGTCCATTCCTACGGGGCCGACGTCATGGTAGATAAAGATAAAGGTACAGAGTGATAAATCGCTGTCCTAAAGTTTAATGAGCCCTATCTACCACCATATTACAGATTTCCTGGCATTCCATCTTCAAACAATACAGTCTTGACTAACGCTCTTCAATGTGATCCTAACCGAGAGGCCAGAGTCCCCATGTCCTGTCTCCGTACCACCTGTGCAGGTACCGGGACTGTTTCCCCCACAGCACGCATCCCTAACCGTCAAACCACCCCATCCCGCTTCCCAGTTGCTGACATGAGTATTGTCAAAGAAATATGCATTTGACACGCATATTTTGGCTGTACCCCATGTGAATGATACCCATGAGCGAGCAGGAACATAACTGTTTCCTCCATTGGCCTGTAGCCAATTGCCTAGAGCTGTGGCGTCAGGGATGTTGAATTGTCCCATGCCGTAGCAGTTGGCACGGGCTACGAGCTTGCGAGAAGCGGGTTCATCATTCTTGGAGACGCCAGTGTCGTTAAAAAAACCGCTCTCGAAGATAGGCTTGACGTCTAAAGCATTTGAGGCACTTGTGCTGGGGTTTGGTGCCGCAGCAATGGACGAGGCAAGGCCAAGAGAGAAGGCCAAGAACTTGACTGTGGTGAAGAGCATGGATATGAGAATGTTGTGGTGGTAGCAGCCAACTGAGACTACGCTGGATAGTATGTCTTCCAGTCGGAGCTCTTTTATACTTCCTGAATTCTCCAAAAATAACCTCGACTATTGCTGTGGCTCCAGTCGACAGGACGCCAGCGGCATGTCCATGTAGCGGCCATCTCAACACATGAAAGAGTGCAAACCATTCTTCGTCATGAAGCTAAGGGTTCACTGTTTTCCGCGGAGTGTGGAAGAAGGCGCGTAGACTTCGGATATGGGCGCAATCGGGGAGTAAAGGATGAAACGTTCAGTGCCAACATCTATGTATGGCTAGTGGCAAGGAGGGCAACAGGGGAGCACAGAAGCTCAGATATGTTAAACCCACAGTGCGGCTCCTCGAAAGAATGCGGATTTCGTCGCCAACCGTTTTCGTCAGAGCTCTCGGAAGAAAAGCATGCGAATATGTGGACTCCAGTCGGACAATAGACAGTGACAATCCTATCAACGACATTGGGCCATAGGACATAAGGCTGGTCAAGACATGAGAGAGTTTGGACAAACAGTGTCGTCACTGTGTTGTTCGTTCGCCGCACTGGATCCAGAAGCCACCTGGACAAACGCTCAGAACGGTCGTCTCGGAAATCCAGCCAATAGAAAATAGGAGGAATACATTAATTTCCGCAGACTACGCAAAAAGAGCGCTTCGAAATGCCGCCAGAGAGACACTAGGCCGAATGCGCAATTTCTTGAACCCAAAGCTCGGGTCCGACACCGGACAGGCGATATTCAAGGTGGAGTCCGCGAAGATGTCGGCCAGAAGTCCGAAGCCATAGAGGATATCTGTAATTGTTCTATTAAATATTCAATACCTGGGACACCTGTGCTCGAGAAAAATGGAGACTACTCAAGGCGTTGCTGTCAATTTAATAGTCCACCATGCGTTGAAGGTTCAAGAGCGCTTGAATCGTCTGACCCGGATCGTGTACTCTGAGCTACTTGTCGCATACGGCGCTCTCATACAGCGCATTTCCAGAGAGCATAACAGGGAGGGGGCGCACAGAGGTAGATACTTTAATCTGCAGATGAAGGTAATGATCAAGGCGATCCTGGGAAATGCCGCGCGAAAATCAGGCTTTCTGATTGGACAGTATGCTAATCAGCATCGGATTCGCGACCGTGACATGCATGCTGCTGGCATACAGTTCTTCCACTCCTGTCTTTCAACGATATAGATATCAAGACTCTTCGAAAGGCGCAAAATTGTTATCAAATTGCTGGTGTTCTCCTGGTGTTACAAGTTCGCCCAGTTGAAAGCCAAAAACCGCCCATTTTCGCAGAGTATCTTCACCTTCTACAAGACGTGACCGTAGTAGGTGTTTTTGAAAGGCAATCGTGCTCAAAGACTTAGACATGTAAATTGGTGGTGAAAGGATCGCTCATCTTGATTTTAGGTCTGGCATGCGCGATAAACTCTCAGGATTTGGTCTTAGACTAATGGATCTGGTGTCTCCGTCAAACGCTCCGAACTTTGCGGCCTTACTCATGGTCCCGGAGGCTCCTTGTTCGGATCTGGAGAGACCTGAAATTGAGCAGAATGGCATTTTATCCGTTGGCTTCCAATTGACGAACTGGGTTACAACTGGACGACACACCTGGCATGGGAGACTTCGGTAAGGGGCAGCTACAAAGTCTCGCTTGCGACCATAACTGCCAGCTGTTGCCTTGGGCCGTGAAAACCACTCTGGCACATATTGGCTTGTAATCCACCTGGAGTCTTAACTGATTTCTGCGTTCTGCGTAACTGGTGCACGTGTGAAAGGCTCGGAAACGGATGGTTTTTCATTGACTGTCAACTGCTCGCATACTTGGGAACATTTGGGAAAACACCAGTAGCTTCATAAAGGTCAAAATTGCGTTTCTAGGCGGCTTACTGTCGTTGAGTGTGTGGGTAGATTGGAAGATGGACCTGGACTATCCTGTGGCACTTGTCGACGACTTGACTCCTCGTCTAAGCATCTGTGTCACATGCTCTGAAGTTGGCTATCGAATATGAATAGGGACTACTTGACTCTTTGTCAACTCTCAAGGAATTGCGAACTTCGGGGAAACACCAGAAGATATTTCATGCCCTAGTCCTCAGACGGAACACTTCTCCTTTACGGCAAGCCATACAGACATTGAACAATTGATTGTGTAACTCACACAAGACAGGAACCCTGGCCTACGTTCCAGCAAAAAGCCTTGTCACTGTCAATGACCAGGGTAGTCCTAGGAGGAGCAGGTGCTGGGTCGAAGGGGATCACCCCTTCCACGGGGTTTTTCTACAGAATACATGGGCTGAATGAAGGCCTTGAGTTGTGCATTTATTTGGCTATGTTTCACTATCAACTCAGGGCGAGCGCGATCCATGGTTGTCAGTGTATGTCGCGCGACACAACACGACCGCACACATCACATGATGCTGTGGCCGAGTTCATTAGGGTTTCCCCAGCTTGCACACCTGTTCTCTCCACCGTTTTCGTCTTTCTTGACACCACCACTTGTCCATTTCCGCCTTTTGCGATTTCTTTTGCCCATCTTCTATTAATCTGTTTCTTTCACATACTTCTATTCTCTGCTACACTTCTACCACATCAACTATTGCTTTTCGTCGGTGGCACCAGCAACTACCGTGCAACACAGTGACCGGTAGGTTTGTCTTCGACTTCCGGGCCGCGTCATCTAACTCTCATTCGAATTAATTCAGCTTACTATCATATATTTAAACCAGAAAGCAGGATTAACGATGTCCTTGAGTTCGGTAAGTCTGACCAGGTGCCAGTCTTTGTATGATGCTCATGGCGCCCCTGGCATGTTCTTTATACTTGCACAGAACGTCTATTGCGCGCCCCCGCAAGAAGATTCTACCCGGAAGAGGCACCTACAAGGCAACGATGACTCTCTTCGCAACCGTCCACAAAATATCCTTCCAAATTTCACAGCTGAATTATTTCCGAACTTACAACTGGGAATTGAACACATAAGAAAGAATGCAATCGTTCGAGATGTTGGCATCATGCCCAACACCCCTTCAGTCAGCGACAACAGGTGGCCTTTACCCGAAACCTATCACTTCCCGGCAGTGCCCCCACTGCCACCGAGTCATGCTGGGGTCTCTCCTCCTACCATACAATCCGGGCCCTCACCCGTTCCATTAATGCCAGGAGGGGTTTCTTCTCCGCCCGGACCACGGCCACTCGAGATGCCAAAGGATTTTCGGTGAGTTTGTTCTTCACTTTCTCAATAGCAAGGTCCTTGACAGGTCACTTTACAGTGTGGTATATGATAAATACGCGAATAACGCGATTGTACAACAGTACATTGTCAGTTGCTTTTCACAATTTAATGCGCAGTACCGACCAATGTCCGCACATGTCAAACAGCATGCTTACCTGTGCCGCATGCGGGTGTCTTACGGGGACGGGATCACCACTGAATGCAATCAATCTATATCGGACAGCAACTTGAGCAATCACCTTAAATATTTCCACAACATCACTCAAAAATCCGGCCCCTGTACGTGGGGCGATTGCACTACCACATCGACCCATGACCTTCCACGGCACATCCGCACAAAGCATGCAAAAGTTTCGCTATCGGGACGTATATCAGGCGGAACTTTTGGCCATTTGACGTTCCCCGATTTTGATTTTGCCTTTCAGGCAAAACGTCGTGACACATCCATTCGCGCTTGCGCATTTAAATTGCGCACTACAATAAAGGAGGTTCTAAAAGACGCTTAATTATGTATCCATTTGGGAAAACGTTATCCCTCATGTTCCCTGTACAACTCTGTATTTTTGTTGTTGCGCTTTTTTCATGCTTCATATGTTACACGATACCTCTTTGTAAAACCTATACTGTATCCGTATCTCTCCGTTGTACTCTTTGGTTCCTCTAATAATTCTATAACGATCTATTCAATTTTCGTTGCGTCTCGGGAAAGCCCAAATCCGAGTCGGCAATGTGGTGGCATGTCCACCGGAGCCGGCTCCCGCTTTATTCCCGTTTGCACACTTCCGGCGACAGACTCCGATGACGGTGACCATGGCTTTTGAAATACTCTCAAGGAGTTGATACCCGTCAGAGGAGAGAAGTTGTATGGAACATGAGCTCGTTCGGCTCATGCTGCCGCGATGGCGGAGGCGTCTCCCGGCAATGATAATGGGTTAAAGGACCTTCAGGGCTGAAGGAAGACGCGCGCTCCGAGAGACCTAGAGGAAAGTCCTCCAGCATCTTCATATCTCGACCACTCATCTGGACACCGGAGAACATTTCAGACACTATAATCTTAAACGAAGCCCTAGTTAGTTGTTCCCAGAGACTGGATACACATACTAAGGCTTATAATTATAGCCTTCCGCTGCCGTCCGCCAGGGGGCGAGGACTATCAAATGTAGCGTACAGGGTACTCGCAAAGGGCAGTACATACGTCCCTCCTGCATAACCTGGGCCACAACGAAGGACAAACGTAAACAGCAATGCTATGTTTTGCAACTTGCGGTACATGGCCAGTAAACTAATAGTCCGACACTAAGCTCGTAGTCTATCTACTTCTCACCTCCTACCATTTTTTGTACTATACACATTCAATACCCATCTCTCCATGGTGAAGTTCGAAGTTCGTATCGGCGGAAGAGTTCATGATATGTACCCCCGCCCCTTGTGTTAATTAGCTATCGTCCCTCTAATATCGGTTCGATGGTCTAGTTGGTCATGATTTCTGTCTAACACACAGAAGGTCCCCGGTTCAAACCCGGGTCGAACCACGCTTTTTGGTCCTGAATCGCCTATCCTTACAATCCTTGGGCCAACTCAGCTGTTTTACAGTTTTCCTTTCCGCTCCAGTTTATTTTCCCGCCAGTGCTTCTGGAATCTGCAATTCCGCTGGTTAACGTAATGCTGGAGGTACCATCATGATGCCATGAACGTGATCTCGACATACTATATAGGGGCCAGACCTCCCTTGTTTCACACCAACCAGGTCATTCTCCTCATATTCGGCCTTTACCCACTGAAAGAACCATTGAGAAGCGTCTGAAAGGATGTCTGAAACAACGGGAAACATTGAGGCTGACCTCGAATCGCTCGCCCTGCAAGAGAAGCTCCACATATTCGACATTCACACCGAGAACAACTTGAACCCGCCGATGGACAATTTGCCGAGGGTGAGCGATGGTATTAGAGACATTTTGCAAGGCCAAGGAGAGGTACTGTTTTTATGTACCTTATGTCAGATTCTGGGCTGAGGTTCGAACGGTGATCAGGATGTTGAAACCGTTGTGAAGAGGGTAGCGCTCAAGCCGGCGACCACAGATCCTTCGTATCCGTTCACTGATTATTTCATCTCGTACGTGAATTCACTGTGTCCTCAAGTCAACTGACAGTAACATTGTTGCAGCTCTTCACACAATACATACTTGCTGGCTCGCCAAATCTTGGGGAAATCGTCCGCTGAGGCTTATACCCATGTACTCAGTCGAGGATGTCGTTGCGTCGGTACGACTCTTTTGTATAAATTAACGAAGCCGACAGTTCAACTTGGCTCCATTTTGTTTCAGAAATTGACGTATGGCCCTCTTCGTCCGGCCCAATCGTGACACATGGATACACCCTATCGGTCAGCGTTCCCTTCGCCGACGTATGCAAAGCAATTGGTGCCTACATCGATAAGACCTACGGGCCATACACCCCCAAAGGAGGTCTATACTCCAAGAACTACCAACCCGCCTATATTTCTCCAAGCAATACTGCTCCACTCTCCGAGTTGGCAGCCCAGATTGTCAGTACGCCCGAGCAAGACAAAGCGCTTCTAGACTTTCCCGTGTTCGTCTCGCTGGAGTGCCATGTTCCACCTTCAGGCCAAGCGGAATTGGTTAGGATTATGAAGGAAGCGTGGGGTGCGAGACTGGTGGACGGCCCCATTGAAGGCGCCGAAGACGACAAAGTCTCGCCGAGGGATCTGAGGGGGAGGGTGGTAGTGATGGTGGAGTACTATCCTCCTCTACTGCAACGATCAAGTACGAGCAAGTCTGGGACGGACCTGGATGTTGATGACACGAAGAAGAAAAAGAAGAAATCGTGGTGGAAGCGGGGTGCCAATGGGGACAGCAGTTCGTCCGAAGGTGAGGATGGAGATGTGTCAAGTGAAGACGAAGAGACGCGGTCCATAGATTCCCAGGATAAGAAAGGGATATGGCCGAGAAGGAGGAAGAAACGGAGCGACGATGAGAATGACGATGACCGAGGTGACCCAGAGAGCACAAAAGGATGCAACAAGATATCAGACGAACTAGCAGCTCTGGGCTACTATGCCCGCAGTATGAAACCACGCAAAGGATGGCTAGGAGAACGTAGGTTCTCTTCGGAGTCTCTCTGTGTAAATGAAATACTTAACCTGTCATCTTTAGTCTTTGAAGACCCTCGTCATGTCCTTATAAATATCTCTGAATCAGCGTGTTCGCGGTTGCTTTCAGCAATCTCAGAACATACCGACCATCAACATTCAGAACACACGTCGCACCAACATAAGCACTCCCACCTTTTGCATCTTCCATCACCTCTAGCTTCGCTGATCTACCATGCTTCTCACCACCTGCGTCGAATCTACCCCAAAGGTACTAGGATATCGTCGTCGAACCTTGACCCCTCGCAGTTCTGGCGAACCGGGTCGCAGGTATGTTCATACCACGCAGTTCTATGGAAAAAGGAGCCTGAGCGCAAATTAGGTCGTCTCGTTGAATTGGCAAAGGTACGACCGAGGAATGCAAATGAATGAGGGTCTCTTTGTCGGAACCCCCGGCTGGGTTCTCAAGCCGAGCATCCTACGTCGCAAACCCGAGGGATACACACCTCCACCCGCCACCAAAGTTAAGCTGAAAGGAGAAATCATTGGCGCTAGCAGTCGTAGGTCTTTTCTCCTCTACCCTCTTCTTCCTCTCTGCCGGGGCTGATGCGGGTTGGATCTAGTGCCACCACCTAACGGTAGAAATGGGAAGTCCTTCAGCACTTATATCAAAGCCGAGCTTTACTATCATCGAGACGTGATGCCCTCTATTATCTCGAGGCTGAAGGATGCCGTTGGTGGAGATGACGCTGAAGGCACAAGCGGAGCCGATGCCGAGGCCCTCAAGGCGAAGACCTCTCTGGAAGAAATCAGGCTCAAGTGGAAATCGAAATCCATCAAAACGAAGGACATCCCAGATCAAGGTGCGGATGTGGTTTGGCAGCAGGACTGGGAATGGGAGTACGAGTCCGACGAGCTGGCTTTCATTCGGTCAGTCGATCTTCCATTGCAATGATTGGCTTCTAGTTTTTTGTGAGCGAGGGTACTGACCGACTCTTGTTGCTTTAGATTACTCGTCTATGAAGACGAGTTTGGGAAGGATGATCGTATTGTTTCGTTCTGTTCACCGGTCAATAGACTTGTGACAGACCAGTGGGTCGCTATTAGGATGATGGATCCAAAAGGAAAGGATGTCGGCGCTACTGTCCTTGCTAGATTTAAGCTGGAGAGCTAGACTGATCTACAGTTTGCCTCCTTTTTTACTGATGAATCCTATCACTAACATTGTATTAGTACGTTCAGTTTATGTATCATAGGGTCAGAAAGATTATTGTGTACGTGCTATTCAATTGGTCGCATTCCATTGGGGCGACGATCCTAGTGGCAACCATTATGACGAGTCAGATTCGGGGTCGCCATCCAACGATGTAAGGTATGGTGCAAAATTCAATATGTATATTAAATAAAAGTACAAAGTATTGGAGATTTCAAGACTCGGGAGAATGGAGTCATCTAGGTCGATCCTTCTCGTTCCATGTTGACCACCATGACTTCTCGTTGAACAAAACAGGAGGGTGGTTTGCTAGATCCACCGACCCCTGTACCCCTCCTCGAGTCTGATTAACCGGTACTCTTCGTCTAGGCTGAACAAGAGTCCGTAGATACTCCATTAACTGCTTGAAGAGAGAATATATAAATAGCATGGTGAGCATGACAGAGTTTATGTGGTGGAAGGAGGGTGACCCGGTCAGCAATGAGGAGACGAGGGCTGAGAGGACGAATGAAGCCACGGAGAGCAGGGTCAGTGAGAAGAAAACAAAGAAGCTGATGAGGAGGATGAGACAGGGGGGTCGGATGGTCAGTCGCGTATGTTTTCCTAGCGTCCGGTCGTAGGTGATCAGCTGCACTTCTCCACGAGTGTTGCGGTGATGATCGACGGCCGCGGCTTCTCGCCGTGTGGATGTTAAGCCTGGCAAAGTTTCAGAAGAAGTAGCGAAGCAGAGCCACGGCTATGCTCACCAATCCGGAAAGGCAAGATGGCCCATTCTCGGGGGATTTCACCATCCTTCGACGATGCGGGTGGGGATGGCGAAACCACGGGTAGAGGCACAGCCGTCGGCTGGGTCTGGGTAGGCTGCGAGTCTCGTTGCTCACCCTTTTGCTGGAGAGTCATATCGAGTTCTTGGAGGGGTTTGTGATTGAAGAGTATCCTGCCGTGTTGCACCGACAAAGACCCGTTAACGTTGTCAGAGGTGGGGTTAATAATGTTAACGGTGAGGTTAACCTCTGCAACTTCGGTGCGCGACTTGAGAGATGCACTATTCCGATATCGTTGATCCCTAGCATAAGAGGCCGACAAGACGACCTGTGAGGGTTTCCGCATCCAACTGTACTCCAGGTCAAAGGTCCACCGGTCAATCCACGGCTCATATAAATGACGAGAACTTGAGCTCACCGTCCCGAGACAGGTTAGGACGCCTTTACCAGTGAAAACAAGAGAAAGTGGTGAGCAGCAAACGGACATGCACTAGGTGCATGTTCAAGAGCAATGGACCGGCAATGGCGCCCATTGGATGTTCTGCTTGTGAGAAACTTTTGATAGCCGCTTATTACAAAGCAGCATATGGACAACGACTTCCGTAAACCACCTCTGAGCTTTGTTATCAAACCCTTCTTCGACCTTGGTTATTCGGCTAAAGGTTAGGAGTCGAACAGACTTATGTAGGAGTATGCCAGATTATAGACCTTAGTGAATGGATTTACCGGATTGTTCTCTATATCTCCAAAACGTAGTATTCAATTATGGTGCAGGACATAGGTAAGTCTCGTCAGATTCTACCCTCAACTTTTCTTTTGCCCTGGACCACTGGGGCCCGCAGCTGCAGCCACCTTTTGCTGGATCACATTGATGATCATACTCAAGTTCTCCCGTTTACGATTGATAGTGTCTTCCAGTTTTTCTAGGTTTGTCTGGAGATACTCGATCTTGCCTTGATAGTATTTTTGTGCTTGGGGTCGTGTCTGGACGAGGGTATCAAAGGAGGATGGAAGGATCGAGGAGCAAGATGCACACCTTCTTGACATAGTATCCCGTTCCGACATCGACGATGACATGCTCCGTATCTGCAAGCTTTCCAGGCACATATAGCGAGTTTGTTAGAGGGACGAGGATAGTTTTGTCTTCAGATCCAAGGCGAGGCCAAACGGAGGATAAATCAGATATTTATGACCCAAAAGCGAAATCAAGACCCACCTGCATTCTCTGGTTTCACGTCCTGGACATTCTGCACACAGGCCTTGAATTTGGTCTGTGCTTGTTTGAGTTTAGTGAACGATGCTGTAAGATGGTTCAGTTCCTAGGTAAGGCATTCAATAATTAGCTCACAACAGCAAGTTTGCAGACATCTCGATACACGCACCTCTTCCAGTTGTTTCTTGACCTCGCTTAATTGTGCGATGTCAAGGTCAGCAATATTGATCACTTGTTGGCCTTGGGTAACCGGCGGAGACGCCATTCTTATCTGCTCGTAATGCCCTTGCGACAGCCAAACTGAATTGGTTATCGAGCAACGGGATCAGCAACCTCAGGAATTGGATTTGTTGCGACCCTAGAATCAGCATTAGCCAGTAGATCCTCGATTTAGGAGCCCAACCGCACCTAAGGGGTTAAAACAGACTACGTGAGCATTCAGAGCTTCCATAATTGCAGATGAGCTCACCAAGACTCGTTTGCTGAGACCGTCGTGGTCTCTTCAGAGACGCGTGAACCTTGCCATCATGCTGGAGTGGGCGCGTTTCCAGGGTTAGGGCTACACAGCCACGTCGGCATCTTCCGTTGAACAGGGGTCAATCCTTGATCAAAGCTCCTCCGAGATGAAATGCTTTGATTGTGCGTTGAAATGCCTTGAAATGCCTTGCAGAAGCTCCAAGCGTACGCGATACTCTAGCTTAAGTGTCTCAACGATATCTCATATGTATGCAAGATGTATGCTGCCTGACATTATGACTCTCAAGCCTCGCGGCATTCCCTACCCTTTAAGGACAGGAAGGAGTGGCCTGACGGCTCCCTTCTTTGGCGAAGGTCCAAGCCACAACTAGCAATGGAACCCCGAGCGAGGCGCGCCTTCCCTTGAACAGGACTTGCCACCGGAAGCCGAGGTGTGTGGCAAATCCTAAATCTGATTGGAAGAACTTCTTGTCGCCGGTATGGAGAAGAGTTGAACTTCAAGACACCGGGAGGTGTTAGCCCATGAGAGGCAGCTTTTGTTCTGCGTTATCTCCACTAGGAATACAATGGCTACCTTTGCACCAAGCTTACGCGTGATGACTAGGTCCCTGCACGTTCGATCTTGGCTGGCCAAAAAGCGTAGTAAGCCCCGCATTTGGATATCGCTGGTCGCTATGCCCGAGTCGGAAAAGAGGCAGTTGATCAAAGCCACGGTGAGGTATATAAGGGAGACCTCAATGAGGGTGTGAAGAGTCCAACAATCCTCCTCAACGATTCTTCCCTCTCCTATTTTCTTTCTTATCCTGTCTTCCGTCTCTCCTCTTCAAATATGTATCGCGTAATCATACCGAGCACTAAGAGCCTCACTCCTTTGCGTGACACGCCGGAACCCGCAAATAGTCCTTCTATAGGTTTGACCTCAGAAGGCTCTATCCATGGAGCTGACGGCAACGATGGTAGTAAGAGCCGTGATACAAAGACTAAATGCGACAAAGACAATAAACGCGAGTCTGAAGACAATGAATCAGATGAATTTGACACCAGCTCCGATGAAGAGTCAGAGGATGAACTTGATAGTAGCTCCGACTCCGACTCCCAGCCACTTCCAGTCGCGCCCGCGACTACCAACATTGATCGGACCCTTCCCGTGGCATACCAAGACGGATATATATCGTTGGAGTAAGTCTGATTCCATACCACTATGTAACAAACCCCCGATTCTGATATATCTCAGTCGTGAAAGGAAACAGTTCCCGGATCTTGCCTCGCAACAGTTCATCGACTACACAGAGGCAATCTATTTACAAACGAGGATACGGACCCTCAGAACACTTGAGAAGACAAGGTTTACATGTCGCTGGCCTGTTCACAAGGAGCATGGAGAGGAGACGAAACCTTGCAAGACGAAAGTGTTCGGAAGAATGGTTCTTCTGCACTTTCAAGAACACCACCAAACTGAAAGCCTATCCTTCAATGATAAATCTGGTGCTGTCAAGTGCATGTGGGGTGGGCAGTGTGATCGGACGCTGGCAAATACCGGGAACTTTGTCAGGCATTTGCAGGAAGTCCATTTATATCGGAGTCTGCCTCCGAGAACGTATACCATCCACTCGCAGGAGTTTGGAGGGAGAACGTTTCGCCCGGTTAAGTTCAGAGCAACTCCTCGTGGAAGTACGATGACTCGATCTTTTCGGAATAGCCTTGTTCAGGCCCTCAATAACCCCCGAATTAAATAGAGCAAGCACAGCGATGACTCGGGGAACGCCGAAGTCCTGAATTGACGTCCCTTCCGCCAGCAAATCATCAGGTAGTGCTCCGATCAGTGGACATAGCAACTTTGAATTCCTTCCAACTCAGGTCCCAGGTTTAACCATGCGATATATAGTAGTGTTAAGAGTCATTCAATTTGTTTTATTATCTATAAGATTAACTATAAGATAGCGTGCCCTGTCAAAGGGGGCCGTACTGTACAAGTTACTTGTTCGTGGATATGCGTGATAGTGTTACAAATGGATGTTGCAATGTCCGACAAATGAAAAGCGAAAAATGAATGTGAATGCGGAAGGTACGAATGTGGTAAAAGTGTTGTCCACGCTGAAAGGATTCTGCGAAGGTCGAATAGTAGGTGGGGTGTTGTGGGACGCGGATGTTTAATTTTTAATGTCGTCGCATGATGGTCCAGGCTGCGAGACCCCCGATGAGGGCCAGAGTGGTGAGGATGAGGAGTGCCCATAGGCATCGTCGCGCCCATTTGAGCTCAGCTGTTCGCATATGAGCGATGTAGGCCTGTCGTTCGGCTTCAGTCTTTTCGGGCATCCAAACTGGGGAAGCCTCGTTCGAAGGTGGCTCTCGGAGAGGAGAGATGAGAATGAAGGCTCCGAAGATCCAGAATAGTGGGAACACTAGAAGACAGCCAGTCAGCTTTAATTCGCCTGTATAATGAAACGAAGAGTAAACTCACAGAAACCGAATTTAAAGAGGTACATTGCGAGCGTTACAGGCTCAGCATGTGGTGTGTAGGCTGGGAGACTGTCGTCTTCCTCAGCATATGCCGGTAAGGCTTCCGGGTCAACCACGACGCTTGAAGCGC